>NJDC01001995.1:660729-679533 GCA_002245475.1 Calephelis virginiensis | reverse complement strand
TAAAAAAAATGTCCAGGTTTTTTTCAGGAAACCCATTTTTAATATATTTTCTGATATACTAAATTTGCTATAGAACCTGTTTCATCCTATTATCAGCTCGGTGTAGGTCGACCTAACTTCGGATCTTCGACTATAATAGATAAAAAGATTTGTTTTATTACTTTGTACGAAAATCACACAGATAAATAAATTTATTTGTGTTGATCCCCAGCTTATGATAAAAATAAGTCCACTGCTTTTCTAGAAAGCAGCTTGTAATAGGCAAACGACAGTTTGTTTTTCACTAACACAGTGACTCAGATTAGGTGGTATATTTTTTTACCAACTCGCTGGAATAAGTAACACCCTCATATTCCTGAGTGCTCATCCACGTGTGTCACGCTCGTGTTTCGGTTTAAAATATCCTGTACTTCTTTTCATTGCTGCTTGTATCTTAGGTTTTCTGTAAAATGTCTTTTAAAAATTAATCACTTCAAACAAAATTTTCTAACTGAAGAATGCTCTAACAATTCGAAACACAATTAACATACATACATATCTTCACGCGAAGTTCCTGACGTGGTAGACGGAGATAGGCTTTTTTTTGGTTTTTGGTTTTTCTTGTTTTTGTTTCTTATTACATTTTTTATGATATTGGAAGACAAACAAGCAGACAGATTTCCTGATGGTAAGAAATTCACGACGCCTAGCCAACGTGAAGTTGGGATGTTAGGCCTCGAGCAAAATTAAGTTTACCAGCTACCTTATCCTCCAAACCGCATCACGTCAACGGTTAGCGCTGGTGGCATGGCGGCAGGAGTGGGCAAGGCGATTGTACAAATCCGGGCGAGGCTGTACCACCTAGTGAGATGTCTCGGTGTTAGTGACGGTTAGCCTATGCTCGCCTTTTATGAGATGCCTGGCAGGAAGGCAGATAGTCTTTTCTACAAAAGAGCCCGGACCAACACGGGGAACATGTAGTCAATTATTAAATTTTTATTTAAGTAATTAGTGTTTTGAATTAGGATGATCGAATTTCAACTAAATAATTTCGACCATTTTAGTTTTTTCGCTTAAAAAACTAGTAGGTAATGCCAGTCCGGCCACGCCCCGGACCGATTTAATACATTTTTAATATTCGTGTGACTAATTTTCTGTCATTTAATTGGTCGGGGGCGTTGCTAAGATGATGACGTCACAAATATCTTAATTCGAATGAATTATAATTTGTTACGTTAGCTTGTACCTCTTGCTAAAGAGCATATTTTATATTATTTGTCTTGTATAGTGGAAGCGAGGCGTAAGCCCAACATGAGGTGGCATCACTGCGGTCACGGTGTTGATACTGACAAGGATACGCTGAAAGATTGCTCAGCGTTGAAAAATGAAAGGCAGGACTTGACCAGTACAATCGGAAGTAATTTATCACCTTTGGTAGTACTAGGACAGACGTACCAGAGCTCGAGATGGTGAAATGCTGTCGTTTACTTTTAGGAAAGAGTGATCACTCATAAGAACACCAAAGAGGCAGTCAGAGGTGGACGCTAGAACTGTGCGGATTCGACACCAATGGATCGGAGGGAGGTAAAGGGCAGAAATTGCCAAGTTATACCCTCCATAAACAGATCCTGCGGGCGTTGTGTTTAGACCTCTTGCTGTCCATTGTTCACAGAATCTTTAGATTTAATGATGAGTGGTAGTGATATACCAGATCTGGCAGAAGAATGTCGCTACATCTCACGAATGTCGAACTTATGATGTTAGATGATGTTAAAAGAAGGTTTACTGCCCGGAGAGTTGTGTTAGAACAGGCAAACTGATCAAACTGCCTGCTATAAAAAGGCTACGTGAAGAAACGTCATAGGGTTTTCTCTCCTACTATCCACTGAAAGAATGCCCACAAAGGGGGTCCCCATGTAAAAGAAGTGTACACCGACAAGAAATATATCATGTCTTTACCATTATCGATGACGGAGAAATTGAGTAATATACTAAAAAAACGAGTCGTTGTTGTACAACAGTTTTTTTATCCCCAGTCGGTTAAAACCAACCAGATCCGAACTCCAAGAACAAATTATATTTTCTTTTTATATGACCCGATTAACGAATAACTAAACTTTCCACATTGTTTGAAGGATCATGCCATCGACTAAGATCTAAAAAACCGAGTTACGTCTTACTGAACACGTATTAATGTGATTTTAAGTTCTAGTTGTGTCTCAAGCAAGTTTGTGGGCAGTGAGATGTCTGAGACGAGAGATGAAGCGACAGTAACGAACTTGGGTGTTGCCGTTTATGGACAACACATTATGTTACCTTTTGACATCATTAAAGGCGACGATCTTTTCTCAGGTATGAATCCAGGACTTATATATTGAGCAAAATAGACGTGATAATCATTTTTCGTAAATGAAATATTTTAAGACAAAAATGTTTGTTTTATATTTCTGAATTGAAAACAGTCTTTCTATTAGATTTAGCGATTGTCTTGTTTCAATTTGGAGGTTAATATTGATGGTAGTATTACAGGCTGAACATCCCAGCCTCAGATTTTTACCGCTCAGCCGCCTTAAATATTATCTTTTAAACTTGTAGTTCGCCCCGAATTGAGACCTCGCGAGTAGCCAATATACTCTCTTATGCTTTTAAAATTCCATCATCAGCTATATTTTATTTGATAAGAATGTTAACAATGTTTTAAAGAAAAGCAATTGGATTAGAAGTTCTGGACCAGAGCGTAAATATGAAATAAACAACTTTCTTTTGCAGTAGTCAGTCCAGACAGTTAACAAATTTCCCATCTTGTTCCCGAATAGAGGATGAAATAATGTCTTTTCCATCAAAACACAAAAACTACTATTGACCACCTTGTTAGTCAATGGGTTTTGCGAACAAGCTTAACACCATAGACCAACCTTTATGGGGGCAGACATTTGTGTGATAGACTTCAAGATGTCGGCATTTCTGGGTCTGGGTGGGTTTATTATTTTAATTATTTCAGTATTTCTGTGTATTAATATAGATTTAATTTGTGTAATTTGTCCAGGTTTATTATTTAGGTGTACCTATTTCATAAACATTTAAATTAGGCAAATATTAAAATAGAGCAGGCCATCTTCATGCGTATGTTTTTCTTCTTTTTTGTATGTTTGTTACGCGTTTACTTAATGGATTTAGGATTTTATTTACGTTAGCTAAGCCATGTAATCAGATGTGGTTCTTTCAATACATTTAATCAAGATTATTCCTTAATATTTTATAATGCGTATTTTAACCTAGATCACGTGGTAATGTTAGCCCACTCTAGCACTGTAACCCATCACCCGATATTGCACATGCTTGAATTTGAAAATTGTATTGAAAATTTATACTAACGAAAATTCATTAACATCGAATAAAAACATAGAAATGCAACCCCATCTGGACAGAGATATCTTCGCTCGTTACACTCGTCAGGTCAATAAAAATGAAACGTTATTTCTCTTGGTCATCTAAACATCATATTGTAAAAAAAATATAGCTATTTTGTGTCATATTATTTATAGCTAGAAGAACGTAAGAACATTTAAGTAACATTAAGTGTTAATAGTTGAGACAGTCAGCGTATGTAGGGTCAGCTAGTGTGCAATACAATAACTCCTTATTGTATCAAATATCTAAACCTGGGCAACGTTATTTTTATTAGAAAAATGGAAATACGCTTTTTTTATGATAATCAGCGGCAAACAAGCAGACGGAGTTCCTGGTAGTAGGAAATTCATGCCACCAAGAGAACCCAAAGGTGGTAATGATGCGTTGCCAACTTGAGGCCGGGATGTTAGGCCTCGAGCAAAAGGAAGTTTACCGGCTACCCTACCCTCCCAACCGGAACACGTCAACGGCAATTATTTTTTTGTGGCCTGATCCGGGGATCATACCCGGGACCTCAAGGAGTCAAGAATGATGCCGCATTGCTAGACCACAGACTCAATATTAGTGCATGTTGAAATTGATGTTTTAAGGTAGTCATGAAAATATAGATGTCTGGTTTTCTAAAAGATCTCACATAAAAACATGTTCACTTTTTGTATTATTTTATAATTTTGATTGTTTTATAACTGGTGAAGAATGAAATAACATTGAAATTTAAAATATTTAATAAACCACCTACATAATATTCAAGTAAAGTAGGTCAAGACCATGTCGTTCACATCAGCTTTGACACAAAAGAAACCCCGAAGAAATCGGTATATTCGATCAAAGGTTATGATGCACACATACACACGCAACAATACATACACACACACTCACACACACACACACATTAACACACACACACATCAACACACACATGCAATAACTTCAAGCATATAATACCTCTATTTTTCCACCGGGAGTTAAAAAAACTCACTCTCCGTCGTTACCTGACTTAGCATATCTTCACACTAAAGGCAGAGAGTAACGAGTGCCAAGTGTCTTAATCCTTGTATGTTTATAAACATACTACATATACATGTTTATAATATTTGCAATGTGTGTATATTATAACAGTAAAACATAAAGTCTACTTTACACTTTACAAACCAATATATCATAATTCTTTTTTTTTGTGCGTGACTAATGTGTTGTTAACCTTGCGGTTTTCACAACTTCATCGAACGTTCATTCATGTCTACTTATAGAGCTCTTTGCCACCTTCCCCTGTTACGGAAGCCGCGTCGTGGGACGTCGATCGCAACAAGTCGCCGCACTTTATTAAAAAAGTGTCCGATTTATTCCGGACCTTACACAGGTTTTGTAGACTGAACACCATCAGTTAAATCGCTTGAAGGGGTTTTTAATTGACGTGGATTTATACGAGTAATTACAATTAATTGAATCGGACGATTTAAATGATTTATAGATTTTTCTTTGTTAATCTTTATCAGTGCTTTAATTTATAAGTCTTTTTTGGATTACTCCAATTTGTTGATAATGTAATTGATTATTGGTTGATAACGTTCTAACATTGGAACTTGTTAAATCTTATTCTAATATTATTATATTGTGGGTGTTCCACGCTGTGAACTATTTACGTATGAGCTACTTTCAACGACAAAATTCAACTTTCCTACCAAGCAGCTCATTAGAGGCGAGCGCCATTCAGTACTTTTTCACTATTACCTTTTTTTCTAATTCTTGATGTGGTCGTAAGCATCTGCAATGCCAAATAAACTTGACTGAGTTTAATTAGTTTGCATGTGCAAATTGGGTATCCATTTTCAAAGTTGGGTTTAATTATTCAAAATGAGTCATACCTCTTTATAATCAAATCAGGTGACGTTGTAGCAAATTTGTTTTAATGACTAACGTGTCGTTAACCTCGCTTTATATACAACTACACTGTACTTTGGTCACATCCTTACTAAACTCATTGAATAAGATATGGAGGCATCAAAAAACAGACGGTACTCTCATTTCTTCATGTTTCTTTATGGCAAAAAACAGTGAATAATCGTGGCTTCCTCAATAATAACTCGATAAGAGATAACTGAAAGACATGGATGTCGAACGTGCGTACCTTTCTTGTGGCCGGAAGTGTTAGGCCAAAACTACTTGAATATTTTACTTGTGCACTTTAACTGAAGAAAATATAATGTGTACTAAAAACTTTACTCTGATAAAAACAAGTATGGCTACCTTGGTGGTAGAGTTAGACTCGCTGAGATCTTGCTGAGGGGTTTTTTCGATGCCATAATGCCTCCAGTTTGGAGGGTAAATTAGGAAATTGCTTACAGAAGAGGTTTTACATCCAAGCTGAAGTCGACAACACATAATTCCCACTTCTGGCATTTAAATGCAGCGTGTCAAACATCGCAGACTCAGGATTATTTTATTATGCTACATTTTTAGGGTATAAGACCATGTCGGGGTCCCGACCACACCCGATGTTAGGCCTGTTTTGCAAGGCTTACTAGGCCGAGACATGGCATGACGCCTTATTTATTTCTGCCGATTAATGTCAGATTATTCCAGTAGATATAGATTTAATAAAAAAATATTATTAAAAATCACATTTACTATTTCACTGCATTCGAGTGATTATGAAAACGTCCTAGCAACCAATTTCAATTGCTTTTTTTGTGGAATATTTTCAATATAGATTCAAAGCTATTACGATGTAATATAATATAGTGCATGTATTGTACAGTAAACAAAGGAAATATCTGACCTCCTTTGTTTGAATGTATTGAAGGAGGTCAGATATTTGTGATGCTCACTGTACCTATTTCGATTAAAGTTAGAGTACATTGTGTAATCCAGAGGCGCTTCCTAATTGTAATGTGGAATTTATGAACTATTATTGGCCACCGGAGCGAGCTGAGAGCTTTTACTTGTAGCATTTAAATTGAAGATTGATGAGATGAAATTACCGCATACGGAGTCTCGATACTGTCTCAGCGATGCATAGTCTATTGTAAATCATGATAAGTTAATGGACTGTTCTAATTTGATAATTCGTTCTAAGTTTGATATAACTTACTACTTATGATAGGAAGTTTCAAAATTTATCTAGTTTTGGTATTGTCATTAGACAATATTCTTCAGTTTTTTGCAGTAACGAAAAAAAATATGTATGAAATCTCAATTCATGTCTATCCAGTATCCACAGTCTATTGATTATGGTGATAATTCATTTTAAGATAGATATAACTTACTGCTCATAATATGAAGTTTCTATTTTTTATATTTTTTGTAGTTCTTACGTTTTTTGCAGAAATGAAAAAAAAAATTTCATATGACATCTCAATACTTATATATCCATAGTTTATTGAATATGATAATAATTTATTCGAATATTCTATTTTGATAATTCGTTTTAAGATTAAATTTACTAATTATAATACAAAGTTTAAATATTTTCCTATTTTTTTGTGCATCGTAATTAAATAATGTCCTTACGTTTTTTGCAGAAATGAGCAAAAAATAATTCATATGAATCTCTATATTTATCTATACCTAGTTCATTGAAGACGATGATAATTAATGGACTGTTCTGATTTGATAATTAATTTTTAGATAGATGTAACTTTCTGTTTATATAACAAAATTTCAATATTTTCCTGTTTTAAAGCTTAAAAATATTTCATGTTTTGATACCTATCTATTACTGTTATCTACAATCTATTTTATATCATGAATGTTCTAATTTGATAATTTGTTTTGAGATATAAAGGCTTGATCGATTCTCATGAAATTTTGTGAGCATATTGAGTAGGTCTGAGACTCGGCTAATATCTATTTTTTATAACCCTAAGTGATGAGGGTGAATCACAGCACAAAAAAATAGCAGAACTACGTTTGCCGGGTCAGCTAGTAATATTATAAAAAGTACAAATAACGACGTGCAAAATCTCTGCACTGTCAGCATAGCGCAATCAATTATGATAAGCTAATGGAATATACTAATTTGACAATTTGTCGTGAGATATATATTTTTTGTGGGACCAACTGTTTTTTCAGCTACTATAAACCGCGCGTTGGTTTGTTCGATTTGTTCGACATATCTTCACGTCAAGTCCCTTACGGGGCAGGCAGAGAGTACCAAATGCCAGACGTCATAATCCTGACAAACCTGTCTGGCTTCCTTCGCATCCATTACCCTTTTCATACAAACTTACTGGTTTCGGAGACTCTAGACACCACCCTCGGATCCGAGTTATCTGATCATGGAATGTTAACCTTGGTCTCCTACATCCATCCATTACATTTGATTTATGAGCGTCCCGATGTGCAGAAAAAAATGTGAAACCATTTTTAAAACCTTTACGCCAGCGGAGCGGTTAGATATTTGACACAGAATGTTTTCATTGGTGGTAAAGTACTGTGTAGCAAATCCATCGCTTTAACTATCACGGCCACCGTACCGTCACTATCATGTTCCGTTTGGAGATTAGGGCAGCCGGTCGACTTGCAAAATAGCATTAACATCGAACCCCAGCACAGGAACTCACCAATTACGTTCATGGTGTCGAGAGAGTCGAGTGCTTTTTTGCTGTCTTATCATGTAAAATAAAATACATGCTTGGGTAAAAAGGTTTGACTAATTTTTCGTTAGTTGAGAAAGAAGGCGTTACTTTGCGGTAATCAATATAGGTTCTTATAAAACTTTTCGCTAAAATTAAATTAACAAGAAAGTTTTGTTAATTTGTCTTAGCTCTTCGGGAATAAAATGGGTATGACATACGGACAGTCAGAATGATATGTCAAATATATGAGTTCCGCTTTTTGCTCTTTTACTACAGAACCCTACAATCACGAACGAATTGAAAAAATTCTTCGTTTTGGAATCGTTTAAAAGGTGAACATAGCCTTAGCAGGTGAATATATACTAATATTATAAATCTGTCTGTCTGTTGCTGTTTCGAGGGTAAACTGTTGAACTAGTTTTGATGAAATTTGATATGGATATAGCTAAAAATCCGAGTTCAAACATCTGCTTATTTAATAAATAAAAATTAACTCCCGAATAACTATGAAAATGAATAAAAATTTCGTACGTTGAAAAAATCGCTGGCAACAGGTTATAGATTTTACCAACTTAAAAAAGTAATTAAGTGTCTTCACGGCCAAACTTTTTTTACATGAAAATAAAAATTAGTCACGACCAAGGAATCGAATGGAGACCTCCGCCAAAGCCAATAGCGGACCACTAGACCGCAGAACCCATAACATATTATTTGATATCATTAAGCGATACCTGACCTGATGCATTTTATACAAACTTGTTAAGCAATTATTAAATAATTCATGCATCGTTATTTTAATCAGCTCGTGATGTTTTAGATTAACTTTAGATCTTCGTGAAAGTTAATTTCCTCACAGTTTGTATATGGACTTCTGTTTTAAAATAATTGCAAATGTACCGAGTTGAGCAGGTGTGTGAACTACGTAGGTTTTGCAAAGCATTTTTTATTTGAGGTCATTACACTCTGCTTTTAAACTGCTTTTTAGGAAAGGTCTCCTTTTTTAGAATAGGTCTCCTTTTTATGGATAGGTCTCCTTTTTTAAGATAGGTCTCCTAAAAAGTTGTTTAAGCGTTTTTATGTCAATAAGAATTAAAGAAAGATTATTATTGTGTTTTGTGTCTCTGCTAGCTACTCCACTTATTCTGACATAATATATACGAGTATTATGTTAGATTTTTGATCTTTTTGGTCTCCGAAACCAGCATACTTGTATGAAAAGGGTAATTAATGTGAAGGAAGCCAGGCAGATTAGTCAGGATTGTGAGGTTTAGCACTCGATACTCTCTGCCTACCCCGTAAGGGACTTGACATGAAGATATGAATGTGTGTTAGTTTTTATGTCGTTCAGAAAAAGAAGGCGGTTATAATACGTTCTACTTTTGTGATGTCAGATTTGTATATCATTTGTGAACCGATTTAATTTATATTTAATAAAAAAAGGGGAAAAAAGCGTACTCTATAGTAGTCATCATCAATGTGTTCTTCATTGGCTCCAAGACTGAATGTAGTGATGGAATCTCAGAAAAATCAGGAGGAAATCGAAAAAAACAGTTTTACCGTGCTAAATTGTTTTAGCACTGCTATTTTTACTTATTAATAATTATTAAATAATTATAAGTAAAAAAGTAAGTATCTTCAAACCCATATCCCCGAAGAGGCAGGCAGAGGTAAAACAAAGGCAACCACGACTAGCCGAAGACACTAAGTCCCACAATGTGATAGGTGGCAAGCCTATCGCCAACCGGGCGCATTTCCAATCCCGACCAACAATTTTTTTATGTTGGCCGACCCAGGATTCGAACCCAGGACCCCATGCAGTCAAGTCCAACACTCGGACCGCTAGACCACAGAAGCGATAATTATACTTGTAAAAATGTACTGATACTAGTATGGTCTTGCAGTTGCCTTAGTCACTTTTATTTTTAATGTTGTGCCTGCCATTGGTGTGTACTGTACTGAAAGGTCCAGGAGCAGGCATACTGACGTGCAGGCTAAGAGCCGAGTCATAAGATAGTAACGCCCAGTTACATATAGTGTCTAAAGGCAATGCTTTATCTGAGTCTATCTTATAACATAAAAGACTGACATCTTTTTTATGATTTAATAATAATCTTTAGTTAGTTAGTTATTCCGCAGCTTTGCTTTGAACAAAAACATTTTGTTTTCTCCTTCTCTGATTTTAATGAAACAGGCCTTAAATTTGAATGTTGACTGTTATTTAATAAATAAAAAATAAAAATACTTCAGTGTTATCTCTGTGATGTTAAAACTCGCTGAATTGTTCTACCGCCACTTAACATACGAGTATCTAAGGCCTAAATAATTATAAATTCGCTGGTGTATTGTGAATTTGTTACAGTTATAATTTTTAAGTCGTGAGATATGCGAAATGGTGAAGTAAGATGAAAGTGTTAAACATTTCGCGATTGCATATTTTGATTTAACGCGATATGCAAAAATTATTAAAGTATTAATTTTGTTGGTAGCAAGTTTTAAGGTAAGAGACACAAATATATATTCATCTCATTCTTTTGTAGGTAAGAGACACAAATATATATTCATCTCATTCTTTTGTCGATTACTGAAGTTTCACTTCTATCGTGTATGAATCGCACACTCAACTTTTCTTTGGTTTAGAAAAATATTCCCGTGACTTAAAATTGATTTCGGTGTTACAGTATTCATCTCAAGAAGCTTAAATATACGTTCTTTACCTAATATTCAGGAGCCAACAAAAAGGTTGTTTTATGTAGAATGTAAAGCAGTCCACCTGGATTAATGTAATACCTATAGCCCTAACTTTGCCATATTTTCGAGAGCCATTTCGTTAATAATCACTATTGTCGTGTTCCATATTCGAAGGTAGGGTATCCGTTAGTTACAAGAAGTGTTAGATCCGGGAATAAGATAGTGACACTCCATTGACACATACACTCCGCCATAACGTCCAATGCTTGTCGTAACGGGTTGTCTATTGTTTTCCCGAAGAATATATGCCCGATTTTCATGTGCCCGAATTTTTATTTGCCCTAATGTTTTGTTAACCATAATATACTTGTCACATACTCTTCTTCGCCCTAAAATTAGTTTCCATATTGATACGAGTGCCATACGTATTGTTATCCATTTTACTAATTGCAATAATATTATTCAACAGAATATTTAAATGCCCTACAAAAAATTGTATTTGCATTAAGTAAAATGTAAATTGTAATAAATATATCACAGTACGATTATGTATTGCTAATAAATATATGACAGTATGATTACATTATAATATAGTTGTCTTTATTTCTAATACCTATGTATACGATCAAAATCGCTTTTGTTCAAATTTAACCTAACACCTTTGTTCTAAAAAGCGATTAGCTTTCTGGCTTTTATGTTCTAACCTAACCTAACCAAAACAAACCATATCTAAACTATATTATAATAGTTGATCATTTAGTGTAAACGAATTTATATTCTTTTTCTAGAAGTTATGTTTATGGTAAATGATGTTATGGCTTGTGATAATACGGCTTACAATCATGCTAGCAAATGATATGATTGAAATTGACTTTATGGGAAACAAAGTTTCTAGCACGTGACTAATATAGTAAACAATGAGTATGACATACAAAATTATGAGAAAGAATATCATGTCTGTTGACCATTATAGCAGATGAAATTATGGCAAATGAAATTCTGGCAAACGGGTGTAACCGGTCGTAACGTGTTCTGGTTTGGAGGGTAAGGTAGCCGGTAAACTTACTTTTGCTCGAGGCCTAACATCCCGGCCTCAGGTTGGCAACGCACCATTACCACCTTTGGTGTCTCTAAGCGGCGTGAATTTCTTACCATCAGGAAATCTGGCTGCTTGTTTGCCTTTCATTATCATAAAAAAATACTGTCCATAAGCGACAGTTATTTCTAACCATTAGGAGAACTGCCTACTTATTCGCTAAAATATTAAAAAGATATGTATGTGTTGTACATTATTGTCCACAACTAATACGCTATTTTGACTACATTATGTAATATTTGCCACTAAAAATAATTTCAAACTATAAATATATTGAAAATTCTTAATGTGATAATTATATCTATACCAATATTATAAAGAGGAAAGGTTTGATTTTTTTGGTTGTTTGTTTGTTTCAAATGAACAGACTCCGACGCTACGAGACCGATTTCAAAAATTCTTTCACCTTTAGAATGCTATGTTATCCCTGAGTGGCATAGGCTTTGTTTCATCAAAATCGATGCAGTAAGAGCCAAGTTACGCAGGCGAAGCTGCGTGAAACTGCTAGTAATTAATAAAATTCCCTGTGTTGGTCTGGGTCCGCTAAGTAGAATAGATCCTCTGCCTCTCTGCTTGGCAGCTCGTAAGCGTCGAAAATAGATTGAATGGGTCATTACCATCAGAGTCATTGAGGGTGGAGTGTTGTGTAGCAACTCGCCTTGGTAGGGATCCCCCGCCTCACCTATTCCTGCCACCATAACGACTCTGTCATACTCCTGTCCAGGGGAAATAGCTGATAGACTTGTACAATTGGGCTAACATCCTGGCCACTGGACAGCATCCTACAACAGGACTTACAACATCTAAGGTTTCTATATTTTTTACCATTAAGAGACCCTTATACTTGTTTGCTGATCACTCATATTAAAAAAAATATATTCTATACCAAACTACCTTTCTGCCAGACAGCTCGTCAAAGGCGAACATAGGCTTACCGTCACTATCCCCGGGACATCCTTCTAGGTGTTAGAGTTTGGTACCCGGATTGGTACCACCGTCTAACCTATTCCTGCCGCCATAACGCCAGTGCTTGTAGCTGGTAAACTTATTTTCGCTCGAGGCCTAATGTCCCGGCTTTAAGTTGCCAAAACTCACCATTACCACCTTTGGTGTCACTAGGCGGCGTGAATTTCTTACCATCAGAAAATCCGTCTGCCTGTTTGACTTCTAATATCATAAAAAAAGTATATCAGCCTGAAGCCTCAAAACCAAGTTGACAACCATTAAATCGTCGAGTAGCAAGTGATAAGTTAACTAAGATCTACCTAAACACCTCCTAGCTAATTTTGAAAAAAGAAGGCGAAGTATTATCACCGCCAGAACAAAAAACGACTTGTGTAATTACTTAAGATTACCTACTGTATATTACTAATTACTTTAAAAAATACATCGCTCAATGTTTGTTGCGTGATCCGCCTGGGGGCGCTGTTGAAGATATGATTAGGTATAATTGAATATGTACTGACAGCTTCGCTCAAATGTAATATTTAATTTAAGATTAGTCTCCTTTGACCGCGTTTTCTAATAATAATCTTTCAGGCGCTTTGTAACATAGTTTATCATTATCAGTGATGATTCATGTGGATAACCTTACTTTATGCAAGCGAGAATTTGGTATGTTAGAAAAGGAATGAAAGGAGGATAATGAGAGCGCTACGGTAATCTGTGGTGTAACGTTCGGCGATCGCATTAGGAATAGCGAGATCGGAGAGAAATTGGTATGTAAAGAAAGTATTTTAAAAATGAACACGGCATGCTCCGTTGGTATTATCACGTGAAAGGAATGGCAAAAACCGTAGTGTTTGTATGAAAAGAAGAATGTGAAGGTCTGCCTAGATGCAAGCATCGACACTTGGCACTCTACATTCTTTGACAACTTCGCCTGTGTATATGTATGCATTTTTTTTATTTGACACGAATCTATCAATGGCAAGATACGACCGTAGTATCGACACAACCGATGTTATAGGTAGGTGATAGCTGGCTGTGGGTGTGATTAAGCCTGATGTAAAAGTCTGCCGCCGATATTGCCTTTTGGACCGGAATACGGCAGTTCCAAACACTATCATAATGGATTGAGAATGGTAACACGGTAGATCACTGTTGGGGTAAGCGAACCTTACTTCAATATCAATTGTAAAAACCTCACAGTTGCAAAACCATTTGAAAGTAAAAGCAAATCATAGTCTGTATAAAAAAGGTTTATATTTAAGAATGTTTTAGACTCTAAATATATTTTAAACAATGCAAATGGGAAACTACTTGATACAATCGAAAGAATTCCATCCTTTTTGTTTCTACTAATGGTTTAAAGGTATCACTTCGTTGAACCATTCAATCTCTGTTATTTGAACCGAAAAACCTTAACCATATGTGTGCTAAACTTTTCTGTTTAAAATCTGACTCTACGGCTATTGTTTTATAGTTTAAATTTAAATGAAAGTACCATAGTTTGAGGCTTTTATGGTATGCTTTGAGAACGTGTGCCCAGCTCGTGCCAATTTGTGAGTAACGCCGGCCAGAGCAGCTTTCTTTCCTCTGCTAAACTTGCTTGGATATCTGAAGTACTAAATAGTGCTCATTCATTAACTGAAGTCGATATCGATGGATTCTATTTAAATTGATCAATCTGGAATTCATCATCATCAGCCGGAGGACGTCCACTGTTGGACATAGGCCTCCCCCAAAGAGCGCCAAAAGTCACGGTCACCAGCCGCCTGTATCCAGCGACTCCCCGTGACTTTGACCAGATTATCAGCCCACCGAGAAACGTCTCTGGGAATGTAACTTAAAATTATCATGCATTTGTCTTATTTCACAAAATCTCCACTTTTGATGTTTTGATGATCTTATTGAATAGTCTAAAATATGAATAGGTCGTTTTCATATACATAAATCTCTATATTATTAAACAACGTCGAGTTAATACGTCTTTGCTCGGGAACTGGTAAAATTATATAAAAGATATTTGGGAGTTAAAAGATATCATCGAGTTTGGAATTACGTTCTCAAAGGATGTTCTGAAGTCTTCTCAGCTCTTAATAGTAAAGTAATTCAAAACATTTGCAATAAATTAATTCATAAGGCGATTGCGAGCGATATTTTTTTATGATATTGGAAGGTAAACAAGCAGACGGATTTCCTGATGGTAAGAAATCCACGCCGCCTAGAGACACCAAAGGTGGTAATGGTGCGTCGCCAACCTGAGGCCGGGATGCTAGGCTTCGAGCAAAAGTAAGTTAACTTACCCTCCAAACCGGAACACGTCATGACGTTATGGCGGCAGGAATAGGTAAGGCGGCGGCGGTGGTTCACCATGACAGCTTGTAGTTATTTAACCAAATAGTTTGCCATAAAGCCGTGTATCAGATTTTGTTGAATAGAATGAATTTTATGTAACACTAGAATTTAAAAAAAATAAATAACAAATCAACTTATAAGTATTGTAGCTAACATCTCGAGCAAGTTCGCTTTCTAACGAAAAATCGGCATCGAAATCGGTCCATCATATTAAAAAATTAAGATGGGGTTAAAAATAGACAAAATTAATCGATGAAAAAATTGACAACATTGATATCTGAAACAATACTTTACAATGTTTATTTAATTTTAATTGTCTGTACACTAGTTAATCCGGCAGCCATTTTTCTGCTATTTTTTGTGGTTTTAGTTCAACAATTGGTATGAGTCACCCTTATCACTTAGGGGTATGAGAAATAGATGTTGGCCGATTCTCAGACATGCTCAATATGCTCACAAAATTTCATGAGAAAATGGCTGGACGATTCTCATTTACTGAAATATCATTTAAATCGCCTGACTTTGTTGATCGACTTGAAAAAGGCGAGGTTATATGTTCGACTTCTATAATTTTCCTCCTCCTTTCCGAAGCGATTACAAAAATCCCCTATTTTTCATTAAGCTTATTTCCGAAGTAGTCTTATTGCCACTGAGTTTGGATCCAGTTTTTGGTATTTGGTAGTCCAGGAAAATTAAGAAAATTGTTTAATTTTTGTGAACCTTGAAACTGAAGTCAGTTTTTTTGCAGTCTTAGTGCGCTTAAATTACTATTTTCATACTTGAGTAACATATACAAAGATACTTTGAAAGGGCCGGCCAAATTCCAATATGAGGAGGTAAAGGCTTACAGTAGTACTATTTAAATTATGCGCTAGGGCTACATTCGTCAAGCTTCGGAAATCCGAATGTATTTTAAACATATATATATATAATATATAGAGTTGTTATTACATATAATTAATAATTTCTCTTAAATTTAGTTTACGTCAGCCAATTTAAAAATAATAGTATAAAGTGTAAAAAATGTGAAAATGGTAAAGCCGAAGCGCATAATTTAAATAGTAGTACTGTACATGGTAATGCTTTTTAAATATTATTGCCAAATTGTAATATTTTTTTAAACATTCATTTAAAACAGACAGCAAAAATGCTTCACTTGTTGGCACGCTATGTCGTAGTTAGCACAAGTCATGACGTCACCAGCCTGGGAATGTTACTACGGTTGGAATCGTTTTTCAAAATTTTGCCGGTGCTTTACATACACAGTGCTGTATAGATAAATAAAGACAGCTTAGAGAAGCTAAGCTAGGGAGAGCCTTAAGACATTTGTTTTTGTCAGACCTCAACTAAGAAAGTATATCAGTTACTTTGTGTTTTTGGGGATTTCTAGAGATACGTAATTCGAACTACGTACTCTTCGTCTGTCATTGTAAGGTGGGATTTTATTTTATACTTAAAAAAAACAAGTGCTAAAAAGTACAGGTGTTATTAAAAAATCTGTTTCCTAAATTCGTATTTATTATTCGCTTAAAAAGAGGAACAGAACATTTAACATTAAAAATAATTCTTGCATCACCTTAAAAACATCGATAAATACTTTTATAGTGCATGTCAAATAAATTCCATTAGTAGTCGATAAATCATAGTTGACCGAGGTCGTCACTAGTGATGTTACCGTGTCGGGTTTGCGCCGGCGGCCGTAGTATCTGCCTACCGTAGCTCATTAGAATGATTGATGCTGTGTTTGGATGCATAAATATGTGCCTACCAACCGTACGGCATTACTCCGGTCACGAGCCGCCGTTCCACTTGTAACAGTTGGATGAGAGATGTGGTGAACGTTTTCTATTTACTCGAGGATGGCAAATAGGGTTATGATTTAAAAGTCTATATTTTTGTGGCTTAGTACAATAACGTGGAATAAGATATGAGCATCACTATTCGGTGTGATGAAGATTGAGCGAAGAGGAGAAGTCAATAATTATATAAGTAAGTAAGTAAGAAAACTAACACTGTATTCCACGTGGTAGTTCCAGGAACAAATGTTACGGAATAGTAATATTGAGACACCATTTCGTTGCAATTGTATATCAACGCTAAAAGAATGATGAATATCACAATAAAATGAATAATCAAATAAATATTATCCAGAAAATTACACAAATTCTAAACCTAACGCAAGCAAATTGTATGCTGGTGTTAGTCAACGATACGTTCCAGATACGTTCCAAAAATATGAAAATTGAAAAATAAATCATACTGAAAAAAGCTGAAGATTTTCGCAAAAACGTCTATGAATATTATCTTATGATGTTTATTATTATTAATAATGATGTTTATTATTTTAGTCCCGAACTTTGCTATATCTTTCCTTATTTTATTTTGAAATTATAATAGTGATTGTTTTATTATTTTCCTTGTTTGCCTATGTCATAAAAATGCATGAACATTGATTTTTGTTAAGAGAGCGCCTAGTTGTATCAAGGGGCTATAAAAAACCTTTTAACGGTACACTTGTTTACTATCCAGGAAATATTATAATTACATACAAAAATTATAATAATATAATTACAAGCAAAAGTAAACACAGTTCCAGTATTAGTTATTTAAAAATTAACTTAGTTTTTGGGTGTAATACTAAGCAGTATATTGGTTTTGAACTACAAACACAGAAAATATCCTGTAAGCACAGAATAGACAAAGGAGCCGCAGACACGGTGTTAGTGTCCAATGAGAACAGAGAACATGAGAGACCTATATTTATCGTCTAATCACACCTTCAACAAAAAGAGACGGATTAAGATGCTAACAAAAGACAAATTTAGGTACTTCTTGGGAATATGGCACACGGGAAGGAGCCAGAGCTAATAAATGCTTATTGAAATTTAGTTTTTTGTACCTGGTAAGCAGTGCACAGATCTTTTTTTATTCTTTAACATTAATTCAATTTTTGCGCTCGTGTACAACTTCGTGCCAAAAATAGACAACTCCTTTTTCATCTACAACATTATTATTCAAACAACAAAACTAAGGCTTTGCCACCAAACCCGCCAAACAACCTTTTGCCTCAGCCCTTCCCAAAGAGAATCAATCATACATCGCAAAACCTGACTACATAATATCCAATGAAGCAAAAACGTTGCAGACCGCTTTACGACATAGTATTCACAGTCGGCAATGAATAAAAGATCTCTATGATGTATTATCACCTTGTTAGAACGGTGTGCTTATAAGTAATGTTAGAATCGATCATATCTTTAATTTATACAACGTACGTCGTCAGGAGAGGTTGCAATGCTTTAAAATGCATAGAATCTAAATCTAGCTGTATTATAAATGTATTTGAAGTGGAAATATTTAATTATTTGTTGATCAAGCTTTAACGGTTTTTCTATTTTACGCAGACTTTTGTAATAGACGACACAATCTCACTAAACTTCGTGTCAATGTCACTTATTTGTATTATGGGGGCCATACACTATTTGTGCTATAATTCATGTAAAATTTTTAAAAGTTTGATAGAAAAATATTTTCTTTTATAATGAGATAATTAATATACATTATATACAAACAAGTAAATTTTGATAAAAGTTGATGATGATGGTAATACTGATGATGAATACACGTCGATAACATACACCAGGAGTTTTGGCGCCATCGAGAGAAAAGATGGTCGAAGTTTTTTTCATAATTATTGAATTTCGTGTTAATATTGAGTGAAATTAGTAAATTTTGGTGGCATTTTGTACAATT
>NJDC01001995.1:633751-645613 GCA_002245475.1 Calephelis virginiensis | reverse complement strand
AAGTTCGAGAGAAACGACCTCGCAGCAGGTCGTTTCCTTCATCTTCCTTCATCACGACAATGCCTCGTCGCACACCGCCAGACGTGGAATTACTGGGTCACCCGCCGTATAACCCCGACCTCGCACCCTGCGATTTTTATTTATTCCCGAAAATAAAAGAAAAACTTCGAGGAAAACATTTTATGGACGCCGAAGAAGCAGTGGCTGCGTTTCAAAACGCCGTCGAAGAGACCCCTAAAGCCGAGTGGGCAAGGTGCTTTTCTCAATGGTTCCATCGAATGCAGCGATGTATTGATGTAAATGGACGCTATTTTGAAAAGTTATAATAAAACTAATAACTTGCTAGAATGCTTAGTTTTCGATTTTCTAAAAACTTTCAGTTTGAACCTCGTAAGTAACAATCAGCGCAAATGAGTACATATAAACTAATATTTTGCCGTTTCTTCTCCTGACTGGCTAGGGTTGGAAACGGTGGTAGTGTACAGTAGATAGGATTAAAATTAATCTACCTTTAAAATGCTTTGTAATAAATTATGAAGCTTATAATCTATTAAAAGTATAAGTAAGCTCTATGATTTAAATGTTAAATTAAATGTTGAAATGTATATACGAGTAAGTATTTAATTTCTCTATATTTAATTTAATATTTGCACACCACAATGTGTTAGAATATGTTGTATACTTAATTACCTTTATAACAACTTTTTAACACACATATTCCACAAACATTTTATTTTTATTTTTTAAAAGTTATAGGTTGTCTGTTACACAGTTATGGCTAAACCACTGGACCAATTTTGATAAAATTTGTAATGCGTATAGTTAAAGACTCGAGTTCAAAAATAGACAACTTTTTTCAAAATCAACTCATAAGGACCATAATGGAGACGAAAGTTTGAATGAAATTCGTAACTTACAGCTAGTCACTGCATAGTATTAAACAAAATCACTTTCTGCTGTCTGTCCTTATATATGTTTAGATATTTAAAACTACGCGACAGATTATAATGCGAATGTTTAATAGATAGAGTGATTCAAGAGGAGGGTTTATGAATGGTTGTCCACCCGTGTGAAGCTGAGTACTCTGCTACTGCTAATACTCAATAATAAAATCGCTGTAAATCTGCAAAAAACCGACTCAAATCTCGTTACGATGGTGCAATTAGTAGTTCGTAAATGGTCCCAAATAGATTAACGGCCAATATTAATAATCAATCCTAATCCAAAACTCGCTGTCCAAGATTGATATTTTGATCCATTTTTATGTTATCGCTTGCCAATAATATATCTGTGCACAGGATAAATATGACAATGAGGTATAGGATAGGCCGGCGGATACGCAGCTATCTAGATTGCTTGAAATACATTAGATTGAGATACATTATTAACACTGGCCGCTAACCAACATCTGACAAGTTGTTTTTGATTTATACTTAATGAGTAATCAATTTTCGTGTCGGCCGACGACATCGTTTAACTATGTCATCGTTATACAATTTATGATCAAATTTATGCAGGACCACCTTGGAACCATGACCTGCTTTTCGAAAAAAGAACCACCAAAATCTGTTAGTTATTGGACGTTAACACACATACAGAAAACAAACAAACGTGTTGAGAATCTCCTGTTTATTTAAATAGGTTAAGAGTAAAAATATATATTTAACAAGAATTCTGATTTAAAATACAATATTCACTATTCAGGTGCATGTTCAGCGTTCAGGGCTAAAATTCGCGCCTCGTATGTAGGTATATGCAAACCAATTAGGCAAGTAATTCTATACTAATATAAGCCTGTTTGTCTGTCTCTTGCTCTTTTACGGCTAAGGTGCTCAACCGATCGTAATGAAATTTAATATGTTTATAAGCAAAGACCATAGTTAAAACATTAGCTACTTTGTTTTCCAAAAATCTTCTTACTGAGGACTACTGTGGGCGATAAAATTTTGTATATAATCTATTCCAAGCTAACGAAATCGTGGATAAGTAGCTAGTTGATTATAAGTTTAAACATTGGTCATATGTTGTTGGTCCAATTTAATAGTTTGCCAATACCGATCTCGACGTTTCTGGGCGGTATATTTAATTGCAAATTAATAGTAATAAACTATAAATAAAGTTCGTGACGTTTTGCTCTGAGCAAGAATCAAGCCCGGGGCATTCCGTATCTTTACTATGAAGGTTTCGCGTCGTTCTGCCAAAGTTGGCTTTGGAAAAAAAAATTAACTACTGAAGAATCGTTTTTTTCGGGATAGAGATGCGATGAACCCTTTTGCTATTGGAATAATCTAGAAATCTAGATTTATTTAGTTAGGGAAGATGGTAGATTACAGATTGATTAGTGTCTTCACACACATATCCCCAAAGAGGTAGGGAAAGGCACAACCCACGACTAGCCGAAGACGTTAAGTTCCACTAATTGATAGGTGGCAAGCCTATTGCCAACCGGGCACATGTTCAATCCCGAGCAACAATATTTTTGTTAGAAAATTGAATACACACGATTTGTATTCTTGTACCCGACTCGGGGATCGAATCTGAGACCTCAAGAAGTCAAGTCCGACTGTGGTCTAGCGGTCCAGGTGTTGGACTTGACTTCATGATCATTCCCGGGTTCGATTCCCGGGTCGGGCAATAAAAAGAAAAAGTGTCTTTTTCCAATTTTCTAATAAAAAAAATTGCACGGGATTGGATATGTGCCCAGTTGGCGACAGGTTTGCCACCTATCACACTGTGGGGCTTAGTGTCTTAGATTAGTCGTGGGTGCCCTGGTTGTGCCTCTGCCTACCTCCTTGTGGATATGGGCGTAAAGATGCTTTTTTTACTTACTTAAGTAAAGTAGTCCTGAAGAAGCTAGAGTATCGTGTATTTCTTCGTTCCCGCCAAATCTCACTAAACGAGCTTGAGTAAGGTGGTCACCGCTTTACTCAAGACCTTGATATGACATTCTTTGTCGATGAATGACTAATTTTGAATAATTTAAAACCGATTTTGTTAAATCTGGTAAATTGGTGCAATTTTCAACTCGATAAATGACACATTATGTTAATGTTCAAACCCAAAAACTAAAATATAAAAAAACCTTTTGACACATATAAATTAACTTAAAGACGTTACATTAACTAACTTACATATATAAATTAACAACCATCCAGGGTTGTAAACATATCTTCCAACAAAGACAACCTTGCAGGAATCATAGGTGATACTGGTTTGTGGTGGTGATTTGCCAACCTAATAGTGAAAACAAGTCTCTTTCTTCCCTAAGGTTACCAGCTATCCTCGCTTACGAACATGACAATATTGTGACGGTTGTCATTAAAGTCCCGAAGTGACGCAGGAGATACCTGTCCTTGTTGACCTGTCTCTTAATTTTCTTTTTTATGACATTGAATTATATCAAGAAAACAAATGTTTATTGACTGATACTGATATTAGTAAATATACAACAGTCCATCTAGTGTACCGGCCGAAAGTCAAGCGGCTACTGGCTCATGGCTATCTGTAGCTCATGTACTGCCAGGAAGCACCGTCGGCCAAACATACCCGTACCACAGAGTGACAATATTCTCCTATCAGTCTTAGACATGGATTTGACGATGACTTTTTTTATTTTTTTTGATGAGGATTTTTTTGTAGCATGTCCCTATAACTTGTGGTAAATAAGAATACAATTCATTTTAACATGATTTATTTCATTTTGACAAGGTAATCGGTGACCTTCAGACGATAAAAAAATATCAAAAGTACAAAACGACATTAAAATCTCTATTAAGTTAATTCTTATTATAAGTTAAATAGTATCTCGTACGAGTAAGGATCTGGATTTGGTACTTAAATATAAGGCAATGGAGACAAAAGAATGACATCAGAATCGTTAAAACACCATTCAGATTCGTTTCACTACATAGAATATAATACGAGTTAGGCTTTTTATTTTAGGTTGTTAAGGTTATGTTACTTGTCGTTCCTGTCGAAAAAAATGGTTTGCACTCTTCGGAGTACCTTAGATTTCGGACAAAATTAAAAATATTGAACACAAAAACTCCAAAACGACAATGCCGGGAAATATGTAAAAGCGTCCTTCCCGTGAATTTATAAATAGTAGTAGTCGTAGCCCTTCCATTCCTAATTAATATTATATTCCTTAAATAAGTGATATCTACTGAATAGACCAATAGGTAAGTTATTAGGTAAACTCATTTATTGGAGACTAGAGTTTGTCTTTTTTATACTGTGTTCATTTGGTCACAGAAAGAGAACAGATGTTTTGAATTTATTGACTTGTACCCTTTATCAAACATGTTTAATAATAATAAATAAATATCCCTTGACAATTGACGCAAATTGAATCTTACCCCAAAGTAAGCAAATTATATGCTTGTGTTATGGGTGTTAGTCAACGACATTAATACATAGGAATACTTAAATAGATATCAGAATAAATTTAATAAACACCCAGACCCGGATCTAATTGTTCATCACACAAATGCCTGCCCCGTCGGGAATCGAATCCGACCCTCGCAAATGGTCAGTGTAGTTAGGCATGTATGCTAGCCACTCGACCAACGAGGCGGTATTATCCTATTAATATTATAAATGCGAAAGTTTGTAAGTATGTATGTATGGATGTTTGTTACTCTTTCACGCTCGAATGGCTGAACGGATTTGTCTGAAATTTGGAAGACAGATAGATTGTGACCTGGATTAACATATAGGCTATTTTAAATCCCGATCGCACACCGGGTTTCTGTGAAAACGTGGGCGAAGCCGCAGGTAGCAGCTAGTATCTTATAAAATAGACAGATTCTGTTTAATATAGGAAGAAGAATGACAGTTTTAAATTAAAAACCTAAGTAACTCGTTAATAGTGGAAATCAGGATTTTTTAATGTTTATATAAGTTGTGAATTTATTTAAAAAGAATCAATACACGAATTAAGAGGATGAGTTGATGCGTGAAGAAACCAGTTAAAATTATATATGTGTATTTTGTCAACTAGCAGTAGCTGATTAATAAGTTTACTGACTAGCCCATTCTCCAAACTGGAATACGATGGCAAATATTAATGATACGGCGACAGGAATAAATAGGGTTCTTTTACCATCAGGTGTGAGTCGTAGGACTCTATCATCTAGTAATTCAGTGTTAGTGACAAATATAAATTTGTCTGTCACCACCTGTTCAAAAATGTATTTACGTTGGCATTCGATGCTAGACAAAATCGCAAAGAATATAGGAAATGAGATAGTTTGCGCACATGTTTACCGTCGCCTTCATACAAATCATATTAGGGACATCAAAATTAGTCCCGAACCTTACTTTATCTATTCCTTTTACCGTAATGTTAATGCTGATGAGCAACGCGCCGTTAACATTTTTGGTATCTTTAAGCGATGCTTATTATTAGGATATCCGTTTGCTCATGTTAACTTGTTTATTAACTTCCTTCAAATCTAAAAGGTAAAGTTCCAACTTGCGGAAAAATGTATAGGAATTAACCTTCATATTTTGGACTTTGTATAGCGAAATCAACAACTAATCAAAAAAATAAATCTATGTTCCAAAGCGACAAAAATACTCTTGTTTTTTACAACCAACAATAAAAAACGTTGAATCCACATGCATCCACTTTTTTATTATCTCACAAGTCATAGTTTGTGGCTCTTTATTGCACACTGTGATCAATTTTTTATTCCTTTTGCCTCCGGTTATTTTGCCTAAGCAGAATAAGTGTTTGCCTTCTAATAAAATAACTATATACATAATCATTAGATGATATCTTTTGCCCATTTGTAATTGAACTTTCTATTTTGTGTTGCTATGCTTATTCATGAAATATATTATTTTATACTCGTAACAATAATAGAGATCTATCTATACTTAGGTTTCGTTTAAACATGCGACTGTAGCGCCGCTATTTTTATTTTTATCTCTGTCAAAAAGTTTAATGTATTTGTGAGCAAACAAAAAAATCTTTTTAAAATACCGTGAACATGAAAATCGCGGGTTTATAAATTTAAGAACAATAAAAAACAACCTTTGACAAAAATAAAATATAGTTAGCACAAAATTTGGGGTGACAGTCGCATGTGTGAACGAACGATAAAGGAACGTTTAAATTAGTTTTTTGAGAGAATATTTGAAGTAAATTTTATAGAATTTCGATAAAATGGTTTTTAATTGTTGCCAATTATAAATAAAATCACAGTTATTCGATCTTAATTTACCAATAGCTAACATGTATGCCATGTCAAGCATAACAGTATTTTTTTACAATAATACGTAATAATTTTAAAAATCATTATGAATCTTAAAAATCCGGCAGTGTAATACAATATATTTTACTCTGTGGTCCTTAACTAAATAATTTACACAACACACTATAAAAACTTTCAGATCAAGATTTTAAACAAGTTTTCTAACATTTTATAAAATTAATTATTTTCAATAAGCAACAAATTATATGTTTATTGGTAACCGGCGTTTCTTCTCAGACTATAATACTAATTTAACATTAAATAAGCGAAATTTACAAGTAATATATTGATACTACTTACACACTCTTAACTAAAGCTAAAGCCTATTGAACAAATTACAACTATCTTAAGTTTGTATAGTATTATCGGTAGTGGAAATTCGGTATACTTTCTAACTTACTATTAAATGAACAAATTCTTATTTACAATATAGTATACAGGTGATATATCACTTTACAAATTACAATAACTCTAACACGCCATAAAAAAATAGGTAACGAAAGCAATAAGAAGTATAAATTTGGCAATTTTGAAATTTGGCGGCGTGTGAACGAGAATTTATATTTAATACGAAAGTCATTTGGATTCGCGACCAGTATTGAACTTTGTAAATGTTACTATCAAGTGTGGTCTGCCATACTGGCAGCGGTAGCCGCGCGACGAGCAGGCGCTACACGTCCCATAAACGAACGTATTTCTTCAAAATAGGTCTCTTCCGGTGATCTTCGGCGACTATCGTCTCCATTCTCTGCTTCATGCTTCTTAAGGTGTCTATCTAAATTCGTCTGCTGACCGAAGCAACGATCACAATGACGGCACCTAAACGGTCGTTCTTTGTTATGAATATTTCTCACATGTCTCTGTAAGTTCGATGATATTGAGAAGGATCGTTCACAGTATTTACATCTGTAGGGTTGTTCACCGGTATGAGTCCGTAAATGTCTGGTCAGGTTTGCACTGCGAGGGAATGCTTTTCCACAATACGAGCATGTGTATCGATCTCTTGCTCTGTTCACTCCTGGGTTTTGAGGAATAGGTGGAGCTCTCGGTGCGCCTGGGCTTAGAAGGGTTGCTGCGGCGGCTGGGAGGAATGGGTAGCGTCCGAACGATGCAGGTAAGGCTAGTGGTAGTCGTCTACAGAATTGTAGGAGCGCGGGATGAGCAGGATGTGCTGGGTGTGTTGGATGTGGTGGTGGCGATGGAGTTATTAGGTTGCAGTTTTCATCTTCTATTCGTTGTGGTCGTTTGTGTGTGACTCGGAGGTCTAGTGGTTCATCAGCGCGGGGTGAGCCAAGGGGGCTGGGGTGTCGCTCGAGGGGCGAGGACGGCGGCGATGCGAGGCGTCGCGGGGCCGCGTGCTTTTCGCGCATGGCGGCCGCTGCGCACGCGCTCATCGGGCTCGTGCGCCACCGACCTGGAAAGACAAGAAACATAAATTAAAACTAAGAAAGAATAATGTGAATTTTCAGTTACATAGAAGTAGAAGAATATAATAGAACAGGATCAGATAATACTTTCGATGGGAAAATCCTAGTTATTGAGTTAAAGCCCAAAGATTTAGAACATGATTTCAAACTCAGTCGCATAATATCTAGCATCAATATTATGTTATAGTCTAAATCATATATTGCGTATATATTGAGGTAACATAGCTGTTCTGGAAAAATAGTATGCAAGAATGTTACGCCTTGAATTTAAAAAAAAATCTGCTGATATTTTAATAAATATTTGTTATCTGATATCTTCTAAAACCAAACCGATCTAATCTTCATAGTGGGGCTTTTAGCTATTTCTATATAAATGGAATAGTTTTTGAAGGCCTAAAGTTTTTGCTTCTATAATATAACTAATGTCTGGCTGTTAATAGATGTTGATATATTATAATATGGCTGTTAAAAGGCGTCGAATCAATTCAGAAAAATTCTATTATAAACATTTATTTTTCTGAGTGTCTGGCATTTAACTCGCTCTCATCACCAAGGAAGCAAAAGAACGAAACGTTTATGTATAATTTAAACATTGTTTATCAGAATGCATTGTTTTAGAATGATTGAAATTAACAAAAACCTACTTATATTCACCTATTCGTATTAATAATTTAAATAAGTTCGTCACATAAACAATTGTTACACCCATATCTCCGAAATGGTAGGCATACGTGCTACCAGGGCATTCATGTAAGCAGAATTTAATTAGTACGACAATGTGATATGTGGCTAAACACGTTTCAGGTTGCCCGACCCGGGAATCGATCCACCAACACTCATCTTATATACGGAGGTGATTGTACGTAAATATCATTATAAAAGATTTCTAGATGTACCTACTTAATCAAAGTCTATGTGAACTTTAAACATTAAAGCGCTTAAAAGCATTCACCTGCCTATTCAAATTAAGTAGAATAAATTAACATTTTTTTGAAGACGCCGATAACTCAATTAGCAAAACAGTTTTAAATAGCTATTAAAAATTTTGAGTAGGTTGCGTGTTTCAAAATATATTTAGTGTCAATTTATACGACACCGGTAGCAGCCGCTGGTTTTATTGTTTCACTTACTATGTTACGCTTAGTGTTGGTGCACACGAGCGATAGTAACACGACATCGCAGCGACAATGTGGTAAAGCAGTTACATGTGAATAGTGTCGTTGTAGTTTTATGTAGCTACATTGTTTCTCCAATAAAATATGGATGAATAGTTATAAATGAAAAAATATCCTAGGACAAATTACACACATTTAATCTAACCCTAAAGCACGCAAATAATATGCTTTTATATTTGATATTTTCCATCGTCGGCGCTTGGTAAAACTTCCAAATATTCATATTTTTAAAGAAAGAAACACTTGTACTGTTTTACTTATCACTTATAATTTATTACTTTGTAATTAGTAGCCTACCGGTTTCGCTTATACAGCATAATCAGGGCTAAATTTTTGTTATGGATGATAGTCAACGATACTAACTCATAAAAATACTTAAATAGGTACTTGAATAAATTTAATAAACACGGAGACTTGGAAATGTAGACATCTAAATATTCGTCATACAAATGCCTGCCCCATCGGGAATCGAACCCGAGCCTCACGGTTGGTCGGCGGAGTCAGACGTGTACTCTAACACCTTGACTAATGAGGCAGTCCAGCATAACGGTGGATAATGAATATCTTTGCGTTATGAACGGTGGTTTAGCAACCAGGGTAGTTAACTTAGTTAACGTAGATTCGGTCGGTGTACCTATATCTTGAAAAGGTAACGTCAAAATAGGTGGTAAGAAGAATATCGAAAGGCATAACATAATATCATTTCAGCTACTCTCAGCACTTTATGAACCTACGGCTTTCAACCATCGTCGTGTTAGTTTTTTATGTGATAGGTCAGCAAACAATGCACACGGTCCAATGGTGGTAAGAGACAACCGCGGCTTATAGACACCATACATTTTGTGTGATAGAATAGACTCTACTCGCTCAGCGCAATATAAACCTTTGTTACACATCTTAAGGTATAAGCTTGCTTTCGTTTTTTGAAACAGTGGGTATTCTGTCCATTAATACTATTATTTATTCTGTGACGTAACGACGTTCTCGAGCTCAAACAGTTTGATACCGGCTTTATGCACATTGTCAGTGCATTGACCTAATGTTGTGTTTAAAATGTGATCAGCCGATAGTTTTACTGGTGGTTGCGATGTGGTCCGACCACTATGATATGGTGGAACAACCGCCAAATGAAAATTTTACTGTTTCTTTTCAATAGGAAATCGAGTACGTCCACATCATATGGTTGTATGATTGTGACGTGGTTGTGATTGTCGTATTGTTATCGTAAGTGTGAAACAAGCCTTATATAGTTCTTAGGGTTGAGCAGAACAATTGGAACTTTAATCATTTCATTACTATTGTTGACTGCTGATTGTGGAAGGATTTAAGTTTTTTATTAGCTGAATGAAAAAGAGTACTGTAGTGTTATTTTATTCCAGATGAACGGTCGACCTCACATTCTGCGAACTCATCGCAATTGCATCTTGGTTGCATTGTCAATTCTGACACACCTTGTAAGAGTTGCTTTGAATGATTAGGAGATACGTCAAGTTGACGAGATATCTTGGTGCCCTTAACGTAAGCTAATATAAAAGCTTGTAACATTTAATATTAATGTGTTTAAGTCTGTATAACCAGCTATTCACCCACGACTTCGTCGGTTTTTCATACAACCTTTCATTCATAGACATTAAGTGTACTGTGACGGTTGATTTAAAAACATTGTTGTTATTTGCTGTGAGCTCGTTTCTTTTACTATTTGCGTATACATTTTCATCAAAATCAGTTAAGCCTTAAAAGTGTAACAGGCACTTTTTTGTTAAAGGCCCGAGTTTAAAAAATATGCGTTTTTTGTGGAAAAACACAATGAACACGCGGCTCTCTTGATGGTAAGAGATAACTAAAACCTCATACATAACAAAGATGTTGTAGGTGCATCGGTACGTTATGGCCGGGGTGTGTTAGACAAATTGTGCAAACTAGGCTCTAAGAATTAATTAGGAATAGGAACACTGACATTATGGCTGCAGGAATAGTTAAATTGGTGGATCCCTACAGCAGTCTACCACCAGTGGCCTTGTTGGTAATTTAACCCATTTCGGGTTTGCTCGCCTTTTACGAGCTACCGACACACATGATCTGGACTAACACTGAAAAAACCTACATTTAAATAGATAAATTCGACCAAAATTAGTCCAGGTGCTTAGGGGTGAAATCGTCGGAATAAAATCGAGTCGAAAAAAGGACAGTCTTTCGCATTTATAATATTTGTATATTTGCATGTGTAATCAGTTTATTTAAATTTTATATAATGTATTATGCATACGTAGCCGTTTGCTCCAAATAATAACGTTTGAAATATCTTTCAACTGCTAATGTACCAAGATAGTCTGGCAGAGATTACTTATTAGAGATAAGACCGCCTTTGCATAACATATTAGTTTATATCAAGCAAAATAACAATTATTATTATCCGAATGTATTTTTATCGGGGCGTAATTAATTATTCATTCGTTTATTCAACTATATTCCTTGTCTTACTCCTGAGCTTCCTTCTAGAATACAAGTCTAAGGCTGAGCGCACACGGTCATGGCAGTTTTAAGATAAGCTATGGACTATTTTGTCATCGATGTGCGTGTGCGCATAAATACAAAAGAGAAGCCAGCAACCGTTACTCAGACTTGTCGGTGCAGTTGTTATGAGTACTAGATAAGCTTGTCTATAAAATGTTTTGTTTGAAGTGCGTAAATCAATAATGTTTGTTTTCGTAAATCAACAACTATCGTAACTATGTATGTAGTACTATTTAAATTAAGCGCTTCGGCTATATTCGTTAAGCTTCGGAAATCTGAATGTATTTTAAAGATATCTATTTTTAAATTATTATATTATTATAATATTATATTAAAGAGTTGTTATGATATAATTACTCATTTCGCTCAAATTTAGATTAGGTCAGCCAATTTAAAAACAAAGTTATAAAGTGTAAAAATAGTAAAAAGTGTAAACCCGAAGCGCTTAATTTAAGTAGTAGTACTGCAGTATGCGCTTAGCCTTAT
>NJDC01001995.1:618160-633194 GCA_002245475.1 Calephelis virginiensis | reverse complement strand
GCGGAGAATGATTATACGCTAAACCATTAATCGGGCTAATTATTTACACTTCTAGACCCACTTCTTACTACCTGCCGCTTTCCCTAGTGGGAGGGCGACAGTGGGACTCAGTGTCTTTGGCTAGTCGTGGGTGCCTTGGTTGTACCTCTGCCTACCTCTTCGGGGATATGGGCGTGAAGATACTTTTTATTCCTTGTCTTACTCCTGAGCTTCCTTCTAGAATAGATACGAGTCTAAGGCTGAGTGCACACGGTCACGGCAGTTTTAAGATAGCTATGGACTATTTTGTCATTGATGTGCGTGTGCGCATAAATACAAAACAGCAGCCAGCAACCGTTACTCAGACTTATCGGTGCAGTTGTTATGAGTATTAGATAAGCTTGTCTATAAAATGTTTTGTTTGAAGTGCGTAAATCAATAATGTTTGTTTTCGTAAATCAACAACTATCGTAACTATGTATGTAGTACTATTTAAATTAAGCGCTTCGGCTATATTCGTTAAGCTTCGGAAATCTGAATGTATTTTAAAGATATCTATAGTATAAAGAGTTGTTATGATATAATTACTCATTTCGCTCAAATTTAGATTAGGTCAGCCAATTTAAAAACAAAGTTATAAAGTGTAAAAATAGTAAAAAGTGTAAACCCGAAGCGCTTAATTTAAATAGTAGTACTACAGTATGCGCTTAGCCTTATACTTATCTGCTAGAGAGCTCCATGAGCATAAGTATACGTTTCCCTAGGACCGCAAGCATGGCCACATGATGGAGAGTCTCATCTATTCCTGTTTGCATAATCTGTGTTCCTATTATCGTATTTCAAGAAGTCTTGGATAAATTTAGATTAAGGTATCTTCATATCCCGGAAGAGGTAGGCAGAGGTACAACCAAGGCACCCACGATTAGCCGAAGACACTAAGTCCCACAATGTGATAGGTGGCAAGCCTATCGACAACCGGGCACATTTCCAATCCCGACCAACATTTTTTTTTTATTAGAAAATTGGAAAAACCCAATTTTCTTTTTGTTGGTCGACCCGGGATTCTCGACCCGGGATTCGAACCCGGGACCTCATGCAGTCAAGTCCAACACCCGGACCGCTAGACCACAGAGGCGACATTTAGATTAAAATATATTTACTCCTGTATCACCTAAAAAGTTGCCAGAAGTATAAACAGGGCACCCACGACTAGCTAAAGACACTAAGTCCCACAATGTGAAAGGTGGCAAACATATCGCAAACCGGGCACATCTCTAATCCCGGGCAATGTTATTTTAATAGAAAATTTAAAAAACTCATTTCGATATAGTTGCCAGACCTGGGAATCGAACCTGGGACCTCATGAATTCAAGTCCAACACTCCTCTAGACCATAAAGGTGCGACACTAGTGCGATTAGTCAGATTTGGTGGTAAAGTTCTGCTACGACTTTACTGGTGATCAAGTGCTAGGCAGAAACTTGCTAGTGTAAAAACTCACCGCCTTATTTATTCCTGCAACCATAATGACTTTGTCGTGTTCTGGTGAGTGGGTAGGATAGTCAGAAGACTTGCATAATAGGCTTTCCATTCCGGTGTCAGGATAGCGACGCAACTGTAACATCTATGGTGTCTTTAGGCCACGGATGCGCGATGCAGCGCGCATTTGCTGACGTCTAACATGAAAAAAAAAGACGTTCCTCGGTGGTATTTATCCATGATATAGTTTTATCTTTTCCTGCAGCCGTTACTGTCATGTTCCGGTTAAGAGAGTAGGGTGAGCCGTTAAACTTAATTTTGTAAGAGACTCTCTTTTCCAGCCTTAGATTAGCGACGAGCAAAGAAAACTTTCTAAATCATCTCGTCTAGATCACGACGGGAAAAGAGGTGTGTTATAAGTTTGACGTGTGTGTCTGTGAAACCTTAACTTTTGAATGAATGGGCTGATTTCGATGCAAATTTTTGTTTGAAAGCGAACGTAATCGAGATGGTTCTTAACGATGTGAAATCGGTTTTATCTTGGGCTATTGTTTTTTTTTTATTTTAGTGTCAAAACATCTTTGATGTTTGTAGGCGACGTGTCTTTCGTATAAGGAAATCTACTTCTTCATGTTCCAATAATTTAGAAGTCTTATTCATAAATATGTATCTACCTAATTACTCCAACGTTTAACCTAGTATTACAGTTAAACACTGTGATATTGATTATGATATCAACTTCACTCTTACTTTAGTATATCAATAAATAAATATCCCTGGACAAGTTACATAAATTGAAACTAACCTCAAAGTAAGCGAATTTTATGCTAGTATTATGGGTGTTAGTCAATGATTATAATACATGGAAATAGTTAAATCAGACAAAAAGTAATAAATACCCAGACCCGAAAATGCAGGCATCTAAATGTTCATCACACATATGCCTGCCCCCGTCGGGAATCGAACCCGAGCCTCGCGGCTGGTCAGTGTAGTTAGGCGTGTACGCTAGCCACTCGACTAACGAGGCGGTCAATTAAAACCTACTTCCTCGTGTTTGGCAGGATCCCTTATAGAATAGACCATCCCTTCCTGGCAATTCGTAAGCGGCGAGCATAGGTGTTAGAGCGCTGTGCAGCAACTTGCCTGGTTAGGGATCCACGTATAGTATTAAAAGCGTTTCTGAAATCTAGTAATGTCAGAATTGTCAGTTACTGCGTATCCATGGCGGAACTAATATCACCCACTATCTTAATTAAAGCAGTTGTCGTGTTGTGACCAGGGCGGAAACCAGATTGAAACACATTTAATATTTGGTTATTTGTAAGTTCGAGTGCTTTAGAAAGAAATGGTAATATAGAAATGGATCGATACTCAGATGGAAAAGAAGGGTTATTGTTCTTAGGCAGTGGAATGATATAAACATCTTTCCAAGCTGCAGGAAATATGGAACTTGATAATGAACTATTAAATAAGGCCATTATTACCGACAGTATGTCGTCAAGTATCGGGAGGATCATTTTCCGACTAATTCCGTCACAACCAATGGCATCAGATTCGATTACCAGGATACTCGCCTTAACCTCGAGATAAGTGACATGATTGAAAATAAAAGTTGAGTAGTTCCAGGGTTACTTGTCCTGTCTTCAAGCTTTACCATCAGACCAGCAGAGTCGTACAAGCATTCGTTGGTGTTTTATTTGTTACGGACGTCGAAATGTTCATCACACAATGTCTGTCCCCGCCGGGTATCGAACCCGAGCCTCACGTTTTGTTGGTGGAGTTATACGTTTATTAATAAGACAATAGAATAACTATCAAATCGAAGATCTGGCTGTAAGATGTATGACCGCCTTAATAACTGTCGACGATCACTGGCGGTGTGTAAACCTGACATTATGCTAAAATATGAGGTAAAATTACGACATGACCGGTGCAGTAGGTACATCTGATCACTGGCTCCTACGCGGCTCTCTGTGCACACCCACTGGCTTGCGACATCGATATCTAGAGCAGTTGATACAGGTTCAATTATACTTTTTAATAACACTTGTGTTTTCCACAATACAGTTTACACATACACTTAAACCGTCTACACTTTACATTTTAAATTTTCGACGTCTCTCTGTGGCCTAGCAGTCCGGTGTTGCCGTTAACTATATTAGACTTCAGGTTCGATTCTAGGATCGGGCCAAGTTGCGTTTTTTAATTTCTAAGTTTTTTAAGTTCAAATAAAAATAACGTTACCTAGGTTAAGTGCCAGGTTGGCGATAGGTTTGCTTTATTAAATTGTGGGATTGAAGTACCTTCAACTACACGCGTACCGTGGTTGCTCCTTACCTTTATTAAACTTTATTTAACTTTTAAAGCCTTTTGTCCTTATACTATTATAAAATAAGCCTTTATACAACAGGCTCAAGATTCAAACGTAGCGCTCCATTAACAAATTTGTGTCTTCACGCAGTTTTCCCTGAAAATTTGTTTAGTAATTAGCCGGAGAGACTAAGTCCAACTATGTGATAAGGTAAACCAGGTACATATCCAATCCTAATTGTTTATATTAAAAATTGTAAAACCAGTTTTTTTTAAATCCCGGGAATCATGCTCCGAGCGTTAGACCACAGACATGACTAATTTTGAAGTCTATAACATGTATTTTCCGCAATCAGGAAAGCGTCTGCTTGCTTGTCTTCCTGTATCATAAAAATACATTTATATGTAAGTTTATAAATGTCACCCATATAAGGCTGATTCTATTAGTTAGGTGTCAATCCACAAAGTGTCAGTTGATTTGTCTTAACGTCAAAATTGTACTAAAATGGCGGACAAAATGTCAATCATTAAATTCCATAGCGGTTTAGTTTGTTCCTAGTATTTTTCATTCTGCTACATAACTGTCCAATTCTCGGAACGTTATATTCGCCGTATAAGTAATACATAGATTGTATAATTTAATACATTTGTATAGGCAAAGACGTCTGCTTTTCTGTTGATCAGAAATGCGTATCCTGTATGAGTTTTATCTAAATATATCAAGCCTATTGCAAGTTTTACAGATATAAGATAATGATGAACTGGTAGGGTTTTATACCGATCCGGGAAAGCCGTTGCAGAATCCTACCACATCTACAGCCTATAGACATCATAGGTGATAATAATGCGTTGCCAACTTTAAGTTTCAACTGGAAAACGGTAATAACTGTAATAATGTTAAGATTGTAGTAATCCATTACAAAATTCTTCCAATCAATGAGAGTCATTGTGTAAGTGAAAAAAAACCAATGCTTATCTTAAACATAATGCTTGGTAAGTAAGCAGTTGCATATTTAGAGTGAAAAGTTTAGAAAACTTTAAAGCGTTGCGCACTTTTTGTGATGGGAAAACATGTTCAACACACCTCACCTAATTGAAAATTTGTAAGACGAAAGGAGAGTAAAACCTCTGTATGTTTTCATTCTGTGTTTTTCGTTTCGCTGGCCGGTATACCTTAAAGCTAGCGCACAGCAAGGTAGCTTCAAGATTATGCAAGTTGCTTGCAACTCGTATAACGCGCGATATATAATTTTCTTGTTCTTGAGTAAAATCAATTAAATGAATTGTTTATTTTACTACATAAATAATAGAACTTATATACTGACAATTTTATTAAAGAAATTTTAGGAAAATTATTCCCTAACCATTCCAAAATATCAATAACATTTAAGTTTTCACTTCTCCCAGTAGTTTTTTACTGATAGTTTTAGAATTTAGATTGAAAATGAAGAATGAAGTGAATGAAATGAAGGTACAAATCCGCCTATTGTTCAAAGTGTAGGGCACTTTTAATATTATAAGTTAATTATGTCAGTTGATTGCAGTTTCATTATTCAATATGTTCGGATAATGGATTAAGTAATAACTCGTGCTTCGCTTCACCCACCCACGCTTTAAAGAACCCAGCTTCGAAACCTCTTAATTTATGGCTAATTGGAATTGTTGAGCAAGTTGTTCTAATTGTTGTCTAACTGGTCTTGCCATATTTTTACTGGATATAAGAATGTAATGGATCTGAACACTTACCATGAGCACAGAATAAGTAATAAGGTGTAGAATAATCACTCGTACGAAAGAAAACGCAAGAAAGTTGAATGAATGAATGATATAATGTTTTATTGAATGTTACAAATCTAAGTACAAATTTTCAAAATTATTTTACTATGTAAAGGCGGTCTTAACGCTAACTAGCGATCTGTGCCAGACAACGTTTATAGCACAAGAATACAATATAAATTGAAAACAATTTCTGTACAATGGTACTGCGGCAAAAACAGCAACTTCAATCTTAAGACGTCACATAAAGGATATTAAAAAAACAAGCACGCCAATCAAAATTTAAACTTGTGACATATGTAAAAGGCACTTATAGTGCTGGGTGTCGCTAGAAAAATAATCATATCATGACATTGTATATGGTTGTCCATCTTGTTTCAACGCTTCTGGTAAAACTATTTTGTTAGTTTTTGTTCCTCAATATTTTTTACGGTGTTAAATAAATAAGTCACGCGGAAAACAATCCTGATATTTAAAATTCACGATCAATACAGGCAACGTGTAGCTTGGTCATAGGCAGCCGACCGTGTCCAATAGAGTCCCATGTTCATCATAACGATTATCTTTTCAAAATGTAAAATGTATGCGCAGCGAGGACCCTCTATACTACGAGTTTTTGGCAAATAAATTCACTAACGCCTCCTTAAATAATTTGTTTTAAACTTGAACAGCATCTCATTTTTTTTATAAGAGAAATAAATTCTAAAGATTTTAAAAGTAAATTAAAAATTCGTACAAAGAATTATGATACTTAAGACACTTCTAAAGATTTCTATAAATAAATTACTGAATGTAATCCATAGCAACGCACAGTAAAGGATCTTACTCACTTATTAATAAATATAGACTAAAGTAACAGTAAAGTTGGTAGCACTGTGTGATAAAGACAATAATACTAGATTGAATATTGAAAAAGTATTAATGAGGTTGAATCTTGGAGTACTTTGATCCGTGTTTATTAATATGTAATAAAGTTAAATTCGGGTGAAGCTGCAAAAACAGCTTCAAAAAGCTTTGCTTTCAGCGACTTCGACTATGTGGATCATGTGTGTAGTAGGTATTTGGGGTTTTTGTGGTTGATATAGATATACAAGTTATAAGAATCATATATGAATCTATTTATAAAATACGTTTTTGCACATTACATTGTTTATTTTGCTTTTACATTTCTTTTAAGCACTCTCTTTTTATTGATTTTGCTGGAAGAAATCTCTCATAGAGATAAGATCGCATTTATATAAGTAATCGTCACTAAAAAGGAGGTCATTAATTTATCTGTATGTTTGTTATGCTCTTATTCAGCTAACACAGTATAGATAGATATTGATAATTCTATTTTCAAAAGGTAGGCCATGATTTTTTTATTATTTGATTATGATAAAGGTAGCTGGATAAAGCCCGGTGAAGTTGTAAAAACAATTTATTCATTAAAAGAATAATCAATTAGTGGTTTCCGATTAAAGATAATGCATTATTTATGTGTTCTCTCGAGCAGTAGAGATTTTTACAATGTTTCTGCTCTTGAAATATTTTACAACACTTGTATTGTGACTGTTTTGTGTTTAATGAAGTATCAAATAAATATATAATGTTACATTTGATATTGATATAATTTATGTGTTTCAAATGTCCGTAAGACTGGGGACTTCTTGAAGTACAAGTTTGTTAGTTGACGCCTACGTCCAAACACGCGACTAATTTGTACCAAAAGTCGCTAACATAAATTCTATGAACAAGAGTTAGGCATTGACTGGTGAGGACCCTTATTTGGTAAGCTCGTGAGTCCAATGCCGCTTGTTTATGATTTGTAACATAACCTTAGAACTAGGGTTACCATGATGCATTCACCACTTTTTAATCTAAGATTTAGGCAGTCGTGTCATTCGAAAATTAGAATCATTCGTTCATCCAAACTTATTGAAAACGTTTATAGGTCCTCAAAATTAATTCATACTATGACTATTTATTAGAATAAATTAGTTAAAAGTATAGATTGTCAAAAGTAATTCATAGCAGAACGATTACCAGTTCAAATAGCTGCCTCTAGGAGAAATTTCACAATAGATTTAGTGAGGAATAAGTATACCATAGTAACTATGCCTACTTATATTGTAATTTGTGAATTATTTCACTGTTTTGTAATGCTAACAAGGAAACTAACACTGGAAATAAACTATATAATAGAAATGTTTTGTTAATACTCGTAATTGTGTAAAAAACCAAGTCTAGATTAAATTGCAAAGAATGTGGAGTTAGTTTACATGAATAAAAACTAGCCATTCAATATTTTTATACGATAAATTATAATAACAAATATTTTTTTCATAATTATTACCTGCAGTTTTCACTCATATGTTCTATAATTATACTATAATTTACCAGTAAATAATAAAAAAAATACCGCTGTATTATCTTAAAGATCTTTGTATATCTTAATTTCGGGTTTGTAATCATATCATATTTCGACGTGCCATTTAAATGTTGTTTTCTGCGCCATTTATTTCTTCTGATTTTAATTATTATTGTCACCCTACTCATAACGCCTTGGAGAAACGGGGAAAATAATTGCACATTAAGAAACTATCGGGTCAACCGCAAGTATCGATTGTACAAGAAATGTGCTGTTAGCTGCTTTCAATCGGCGTATCAAAGACATGCATTCCAGCCTATCATCACGTTCGGGTAATAAGAGTTAGGGCATATTTATATGCACCCATCGTAACTCAAGTCACGATTCGCTAATTACTCGCAATTAACGATGTTCAGAATACGTGACGTATCGGTAGGCGGAGCGAACATGGTTATGTAAATGTGGATATCGTAGCCAATGAGAATCATCACCACGCGCCGCCTTGTGATATATTAGCATTTGAATCGCTTATTCGTCGTCGCTACTAAGAACCATTCTAAACGATGTTGACTTTTGTGGGATTTAGAATAGGCCCATGTGTTATGTAAACTTATAACCACACTTATCGAATTCAAATAGTGTTGCTATCGTACGATGAAATGTTGGTGTCGATAAATAACATTAATAATGTGTCTAGTGTATTGGATGTAAGGTGCAAATTGAAATAGGACATCGTAATTTTATCTTAGCGATTCCTTGTAATATTGAATTCAAAATGAATATGTAGTATTATGTATTATCTTTGTGCTGTTTTGCATGCCTTATTATCTACGCGGAAAATACCAAGCCTCTATTTATAAGTTATAATACTAGTTGCGGTTCGTGATTTTACTTAAATAAAATTAATTTATTGTATTAAATAATTTCTTAATCCAATTACTTAAATGTATTACTAAAACAAATATTAAACACAAAATGACAATGTATTTAAACATTTTGAAAATTCAACAGAAAGATTGTTGATTTCTACTTTTTTAGTTTTATATTTTACATAATTTATTATTTGATTAACTTACTTGTTAATATTTAAATACAAAAATAATTGTTTGTATTAACTACTTAATATGAAACCCCACTAATCAAACCCTTCCCTACATAAGTATAGACGTTTTCATCCATTTTAAAATATTGTACCTATTATATTAGTGTGAGTAGATCAAACATAACACATTTACACACTAATATTAAAATTCTAAATTGTATTTGTTTATCAGTTTTTCACGTCAAAACAGCCTAATACCGATTTTAACGATTTTTGGCCTAAAAATATAGCAAACCTTCAAGAAAGACACAAGCTATTTTTAACCGAAGAAAAGGGGCATGTTATAAGTTTGACCTTAGCGTTTTTTATTTGTGGCATGATAACTTTTGAAAAGATGAACGGATTTCGATGCAGATTTTTGTTTTAAAGCTGAAGTGATCAAGATAGTTCTTAGCTACGTTACTTATAGGTGTTTTGGGAATTATTGCAAATTTTCAGTTTTAGGATTATTATTTTAAAAATTTAATTCATTTTCACAGGGGATCCAAATTAAAACAAATTCCATAAACAGGAAAATTTCAATGTTTTTTTGCATTAAAACTACTGGACAGATTTGAAAAATTCTTTTAACATTCGAATGTTACATTATCCCAGATGAACTTAGGATAGATTTATTATTAGAAAAACACGTCAAAAGCTAGTATAGGTCGCTAGTAAGCTGAGTGAAGCCACAGATGACAGTTTCTTTTTAAATTAAAATAATGTTAAATCAAAGTGACTGAAAAAAACTAGACAGAATAATGTGTAGTTATTATAAAATGCACGGAAATAAACATAACATATTTCTACAGGCATCAAAAATAGTTTGAGGCTATCTGAGGCTATGGCATTAAGACTTGAAACCGGAACACGACAAATTTAATAGCGTAGCGTAGCTAATGAGACTAGGTACCTCAGGCTAGGGCGTTAAGCCTTCAAACCGGAACACGACAAAGTTATTTGCGTAGCGTAGCTAATGAGGCTACCTCAGGCTAGGAGGTTAAGTGTTCAAACCGGAACACGACAATTTTACTAGCGTAGCGTAGCTAATGAAGCTACCTCAGGCAAGGGCGTTTAGCCTTCAAACCGGAACACGACAAATTTATTGGCGTAAAATTTAAGCTAAAAGTTTCGACTATTATACTCGATCGTGATTATTTGGCCATTTTAGAATTGTCTAAATCCGGATCATAAATCTGTCCACAGCAGTAATATTAAATGTTTTGTAAGCAAATACCTATACTTATAATCGTGACTTTGTCTCTAATCAATCACTTTATCTCTCAGCCTGTAGGTCTTATCTGTATGATTATATGTGCAAGTAATTCTAGCTCTACTGAAAATTAGATAGAGTGTGTTTTGGCTTGAAGGGTTTTCGTAAGATGGTATTTGATGGTAATGCATCGTTGTAAAGCGCCAATGATATGCGTTTTGCATGGTCGCTAATGCGTAACATATAGGTGGAGCTATGTAATGTAGAGATTAATAGTTTACATAAAACAGAGGTTTCAAGTTATATACTCTTGGAAACAATTAAATCCATTTTCATATTCTTACTTAGTCTATGACATTATTTTGGAAATCTGTGACAAAGAATATAGAGTGGCTCATAAAAGGTAAGCGATTGTCTCTGACACTAACATCGACATAGCAAATAGGTCGTAAAATTTAATGGTCTTATCTATTCCTGTCAACTTAAAGTCTGGACTTGATGTATTTTTAGTCAAAAAAGTTAACTAAAAAAACTTTTAATTAAACATACTTTAACATTAAAACAGAATTATCAGCGGTGAAAGCTAAAGACATATATTCGACAATTTTTTTGCTATTACATTTTTTAGGCATATTAAAAACATACCTGTATTGCACCTGTCAAATGTGTTTTTGCAAATCTAAGTCTTAAAGAGGAAGTCGAAATTTAGTAAAACATGTTTGTATCAATTTACAATGTTTACAACGGTCTATTAAATAATTCATTAAAATATAAACTTCACCTGGTTCAGGTACACCTGCTGACTAACGAAAATATTACCTGACTGATAGAATCATATACCAAAGTTAAGTAATTCTTATGAGTCTGTGAAAAATACCAAATGCAATTTTTTTAAGTTACAGTTAGGCCAAGCGACCGGTTTTCCATTGGTCAGAAATGTACACTACGTACACATACTAAAGTCAATAAAAAGTGCGTTGAAATCGAAGACTGTTAAGATTTGTGTATAATTGTACCATCAGACTAGACCGGGTTGGTACCACCGCCTTATCTCTTCCTGCCGCCATAACATCAGTAAACACTGACGGTATGGCGGCAGTTGACGTGTTGCGGTTGGGAGAATAAGGTGTACTTTTGCTCGAGGTCTAACATCTTGGCAACTACTACAACTTGGTTGGCAACGCACTATTACCACCTTGGTTGTCTCTAGGCGGTGTGAATTTCTTACCATCAGGAATCCGTCTGCTATTTTGCTTTCCAATACTATGAAAAACCAGTTGCCCTACCCTCTAAATTAGAACTGGACTACGCTAAGCGCTGGCATTATGGCAGTAAAAAAAAATAAGCGGTGGTATTTGTGGAAACTAAGTGATGTTTAATTGATTGATTGATTAACGTTTCTTTCTCCTACAGCTACGTGATCGCATCGCTAGCCGAGAAATCAGAATCAGAAAAAACTTAATTCACGTGGACCATACAAGTCTGGTAATTGTGCGCGTCGTATTTTATAAACTACTACCGGATCGTAATCGCGTTCGCATACTGAAAATCGTCTCTGTGGTCTAGCGGTCTAAGTCTTGGACTTGACTTCATGCGGTCCCGGGTTTGATTCCTGGGTAGGACAACATAATGAAAATGTTGTTTTTTGAATTTTTTAATAAAAAAATGCTCGGGATTGGATGAGTTCCCGGTTGGCTACAGGCTTGCCACCTATCACATTGTGGGACTTAGTGTCTTCGGCTAGTCGTGGGTGCTCGGTTTGTGCCTCTGCCTACATCTTCGGGGATATGGGCGTGAAGATATTTTTTCTAGGTACAAGATATTAGTTTAAAACTAACACTCATAACAGAAACATGCCATTTGCTCATATTGGAGCTAGATTAAGTTGTGTGATTCGTCCAGGGACATTTATTTACTTAGTCAAAAATGTACTCTAAAAAATGATGTTCAGAAAATATTAATTTAACAAAAATGTTATTTTTATATTTTTCTTTACTTTTGTGATAAATGTTTTGAATATTATCTTATGTATATATAAAATTGTCGTGTCAATGTTTGTTACATTGTTTGTTACGTCCTCCGAAACGGCTTAAGCGATTTTCACCAAACTTTATATGTATATTTAGTAGGTCTGAGAATCGGCCCTTATATATATTCGTTGGAATTGGATTTTTTTATACCCCTAAGTGATAATAGTGAGTTACTTACCCTTAATTGTTTACTAAAATCGTATAAAAAAAAATTCGGATCAACGTCTGCCGGGCCAGCTAGTAAATGAATAAATGCATTAGGCATTTTATTCAATTCATTTCGTATAAAAGATGAAACAGTTAAAACTGAGATAATTTTCGCAATAATTAGACATAAGCACATTTGGTATGTCTCTTTTTGGAGGCCTCTTTCAAATCGTCCTGCGCACACTCGTTGATATTACCATGTTTGGAAATCAATCATAAATTCATATCATAAGTTGCCTAAATGGAAACTAAAAGTAGTCTTAAGCAATAATTTTATTAATATGTTTCCGTTGTTGGTACTGTACACATTGACTGCAAAATTGTAAAAGTTGTAACTGACCTACCAATGATACACTCAACTCAATAATACATTTAGTAATTTAGTTGTAATTGTAAATTATTATTAGAGCTATCCCAACTGACTAAAAGGACTATTTTTTAGTTCACAGCACCCACACGTATTAAGCCTATTTTATTAATACAATCTTTCTTAGCTATGTATTACATGAAATGGCCAATTTCTCATAAGTTATTTGTTGTGAACTGTCTACCTATTTTTGTTTTACGTATGTTTTAGAGACGTTTAAAGAGGCTTTTGTAATCTAGTTATTCATAGATACGTACATATACCAGCTTATTAACTATCATATGTTATCTATGTACAATTGAGCTCAGTAAAACAAAAAAAAACCGACTCCAACTATTTCATTGCTCACAACGTCGCGATTTGATCAGTATTTTTTCGAATTTTCCTTTTTTGCTACGTTTTCGAAATGTTCCCACATACATTATAACATGACCTATATCATTCACCACGGAATCATGACCTCCTCCTTTTTTCGATTCGGTTAAAAATATACCTACGCAATTTCTATATACGTAAATGTTATCTTCAATATATATATGTATATATGCAATTTATGTCTATTTAACTTCCACTTGTTGACACTTCCATCGTTGCATAGCCGCAAATACTAAATGAACATGCAATAATTAGACATAGACATGGTAAGAGGAATGGTTTTTGGAAACTAAAGAGAAAATTTTTTGGCAAAAACTTGTACAGAGACATTTTTAAGATACACGGGTTTTTTAAGTGATAAGACAGCAACATGTTTTCTGATATAAGATGACAGTGGTCTATAAACACCATAGATGCCGTAGGAGCGTCTATGTGTAAGGCTAATTGTGAAAGTCGCGAATATCTGCATAATATGTATAATAAACACATAATTAAGGGGCAAGTGCTTTTAGTTGATACCTTTGATAATGTTTTATCTAGTATTTTGTGGAGTATTATTGAATTTATTGGATATGTTAAATATCATGTTACAGTCCTAAAAGACTAATTATATATAACACTAGCCATCCCGGCGAAATTCGTTCCACCCGTTCAGTTTGAATGGAAACAATAAAGTATCGTTTTCCCATTTTCCCTGCAATTTTCCCGATTTTTCTCTTCACAAGAACCAATTTCTGCCAATAACTAACACAACGATAAAATAATTATCCAAATCGATTCAATCGCTCGGAAGTTATATTCTTACCAACACATTTAGCAATTCATTTTTATATTATAGATTATTTATTACCTTCGTTAACATATTTGTCAATAATACTATCATGAGTAATATTATACTTTGATGTAAATATATCTCTGGACAAGTTACACAAATCCAATACAATCCCAAATTAAGCATATGCTTATGTCATGGATTTAAGTTAACGTTACCAATATAGAAATGCTTAAACAGATCGCCTCTGTGGTCTAGCGGTCCGGGTGTTGGACTTGACTGCATGAGATGCCGGGCTCGAATCCCGGGTCGGCCAACAAAAAGTAAATTGGATTTTTCCAATTTTCTAATGAAAAATGTTGGTCGGGATTGGAAATGTGCCCGGTTGGCGATAGGCTTGCCACCTATCACATTGTGGGACTTAGTGTCTTCGGCTAGTCGTGGGTGCCTTGGTTGTACCTCTGCCTACCTCTTCGTAGATATGGGCGTGAAGATACTTAAACAGATATCAGAATTAATTTATAAGGAAATAAATAATGTTCCTCAAAAAATGTCCTCATCAGGAATCGAAACCGAGCCTTGCGGTTGGTCAGTAGAATTAGGCGTGTACGCAAGCCCCACGACCAACGAGGTAAAAAGAGGTTAATCACAAATTGTGCTCTATTTTTTATACGTCCAGCATCAAGTAAAGTATCATTTTTAGGACCAATTATTTGCTGTATGATTGGCCAACTAGGCCGATGAGACACAAATATCTTAAAACAATTTATTTGCAGTTGATTGTACAAATACTCGACATACTCTCTCACAAGATCGCGGCCCTAGCAGATTCACACGCGCCACTGCTTTTTTAAACGCCAGCTTATCGACTCAGATCTATGATTTATTTTACAACACTATTTTAGGAAACATGTCGAGCCAATCACTTTATGGCGAGATATGAAATTACTAACCGACGTATTAACTTTATATGAGAAATAAATAGGTTCATGCTCAGTCGCATCGAATATATCCATATAGGGTTGCCAGGTTGTAACACTAATAATAATAATAATAATTCCTTTATTTTCAACAAAAAGTTACATACAAAGACTGAA
>NJDC01001995.1:589871-618060 GCA_002245475.1 Calephelis virginiensis | reverse complement strand
TAGGAAGAGACTTGGTCCGAGTATACTTCCTTGAGGTACTCCAAATGTGACGCGAACATCAGAACTGACAATGTTACCAATTTTAACTCCCTGTACTCTATCTCTTAGGAAATCATTAAAGATATCAGAATTCCGTATGCCAATGCTTTCTAGCTTGTTTACAAGTATGGGTATCGAGACAGTGTCGAAGGCTTTGGCTAGATCAAGGAAAACTCCTACACATTTCTGATTTTTATCTAGCTTATTGGTTACGAATTCGGTCAGACTATTTACAGCAACTTCTGTGCTAACACTAGAAACCGGACGGCTGGACCATATTACCCGAAGGTGATAAAGGCTTGGACGCTGTAAAATAGTTGTTGATACTGGTTTGTAGGGTTATCAATTTCTAAGCCCAAAATCGGGAAATAACGTGAACCCTCTGAAATAAGTAAATTCATTTATTTTTTTTAATAAAAAAATGACTAATTATTTTATTTTTATTTAAATTATTTAATTGATATTTCCTCTCTTTCTATACTTTTTATTTTATGTAAGTGGCTTTCATGAAAGGGTGAAAAATTTATTGGATCACAGTGATTAAAGCTTAACAGAAATTAGACACGGTAGACATCAGTATACTGTCATCATACGTGTCACTCTTTGACCAATATAAAGATAGCATACACATGACTTTTACTATTACTTAGCAAGGATATACCTACGCACACACGTCAAAGATACAATTGGCTTTTAAAAAAAGATACTAGGCATCGACATTCGTTTATTAAAAATCTACTTCACAAACTGTTGTATTGGTATTCAGCTTTCCTTTGTATTTCTGTTTACATGCCTTTTTAGGCATGTTCATATTTAGACTGATTCAAATCTGAACCTTTTTCAGCACCTTGGCAACCCTAAGATATATACATGGGTTCTAACTCATACAATGAATTAATTGAAGGAAAAACTGTGGGTAGTAAATCCCACGAGCATTATACTAGTTTATAAAAAAAATACTTCATGGTACATCGTGTTGCTTATATGGATAAAATATTCTATTGATATCTGTACTTGACTACAGTAATTGATTATGCCTTGATAGTAATAATTGGAATAAAAACCAATTCGAGTTTGTTTGTCTCATTAAATATTTTATATAAAAAAATGAATCCCCATTTCGCGCGGCTATCGCATCACGCCTGAAAGGATGATCAAATTTGGTAATTCTTTTATTGTTGTGTTATATATTGGCATTAAAAAAAAAAAACTGGAATAGTGCAGTGAAAAAGGGGAAGACAATGTTCTAATGACTAAAAATAATCTTTAATTGTTACTATTTTATAAACATAAAACAAAACAAATTAATTTTATAAAGCGCAAGGGGCTTTTCTTTTTTTTATATCAATAAAGAAAAAGAAATAACTGTGTTGGACATATAAACAGAATTGCCTCGTTTAATGTGTCCCTGCAAAGGTATGTACAACCAAGACACTCGTTAATTATTAGTTGAAGGTACGTTTAGACCCCCAATGTAATGGTTGACAAAGCTATCGCTAGCTGGGCAGTTCCAATTGCAGCAATGTTGGTTTATTAAAAAAATTAAAAACACATTTCTGAGTTGCTCGACCCCAGAATTTGAACAGCAACTCCTGTAGTCAAAATCAACACCAGACCATTAGACCACAGAAGCGATTATAACATAGGTAAACTGAATTATGTCATTTAGAATACAATACATACAACGTAGGAATACAATAGGTACATCAGAAGGAGTTTTGGGGACAGAAGTCCTGCACTACCTTATGCATAGAAAACTTAGGTAAATAAGTATGTTGTGTATTTTTTCTTTTTGCCTTTTTTATCTTATTTAGTTCAGTTCAACAGTTCAGAGGTTTATCTGGAACATCTATTGTGACTTCTACTTCGAGGTTTGTATGAATATAGATATTATAATAAAGGGTAATATTTAGTACTTCGACGGAAGTATTTAAGAATGTAATGGCCGTACTCAGTGAGGACAATTATCTTTTTATAATTTGTTAAGTTGACATTTTATTTATAAAATTATCACTTAATGACACATTAAGTGTTAATTGATGTCTTTAAATGCAGCCGTAAGAAAATATTAATTTAAAATGTTGACTTAGGGCTTTGGCGCTTGAAGAGAAAAGATGGTCGTTATTTTTTTTGTAATTACTGAATTCTCTAATTGACAATTTTTAAGTAAAAGTGTACTAATGTTTCTGTCAAATCCAGTAATGTGGTCACCGCTTTACTCACAACCCTAACATGACTTAATTTGACAACATGTGACTAAATTCGCATAATATTAACCCAGTTTTGTTAATTGGTAACTTGATGCAAATTTCAAAATGACAAATGGCAGAAGCTAACACCAACGCAAAAAAACTAAAAAATAAAAAAGACATCAATCACTAGCTAGCCGAACTTTTAGATGCATAATGTTCAATCAAAAATCTTAAGTTATAATGTTGTTAGACAAAGTCGTCTAGAATACACCAATACTAAAGAGCATTCTTGCACATTGCCAAGATATTGTAAAACACTTTTCGTATGGGAACGAGAGCATGTGTCGACATGAGAAACCGGGACCTTTTTTGTAGAACCGTTGGTCCACTAGCAAGACTTCGATTATTTATACAATAAATCATATTGATTCTGTATTAACACGTCAGAAAACTGGACAAACCCGTATAATAATATTATATAGAGCTGTCGCTGATGTCAAGTGATTTTTTAAGTTTTTGTTGAGATAGCTCTGACGATAGCTGCATCAAAGAAAATAATTTCATTAAAATATGGTATGTTTTATTACACCGACAAATCTTTTACAAATTTTGTTACAATTTATAAATCGAGTGTACATGATAGAAAACTTCGTTATCCATACTAATATCATAAATGCGAAAGTATGTTTGTTTATGCTTCTTATGACAGAGAGCAATGTGCTTTTTTTTATTCCGGTATATCAACGGATTCCTATAGAGCTAAATAACTTGTGCGAGTGAAGTTACGGGCAACCATCTAGTATCAAATAAAAATCTATATCCATTTTAATGTTATAAACGCAAAAGTCCGTCTGCGTAACAGAACGTTTTCACGATTAAACCGCTAATCCTATTTTAATGAAATAAAATTTGCATATAGTTAAATACTCAAGTTAAAATATAGGCTATTTTCTTTTTCAAAATTAAACCCTTTTCGATTATAATGGATATGAAAATTTGTATGACAATCTATTCTGTGCTGACGAAGTCGCAAGTAAACAGTTAAGTTTAAAATAATTTAATGTGTGACGTCATCCTTATGATTTTAAAATGAGTATAAGTATGTATAGTAAGTATATTTTAAAATGAGTATATTATAATAAGATATGTAGATAATAATAAAACTTCATTACATATTCGTATTATAATCTGCACGAAATTATGTACGGGAGATAGATAACACGACTGGTGATAATTTATTACTATCAAGGGAATTCTATGAACCTGGTACATTTGCATTGGTGATTTGAATTTCTGACATGAACTGTATTATGATGATATATCGCGGTTTGATTACAGAAAGCGATGCTTTCTGAATGTGGTTTTGCCCTTTGTAAGTGTCAATTATAAGGTGAACTATTAGATTATATAGGATATTGTGATTGAGGTTACCTGCCTTTGGTAGTAATTTTATTGGCGCGAACTAGATTTAAATTTAGAATTTACATCAAATTTCGTATTCTGTAAAAATATTTTTTAAAAGTTAAGATAACTTTAACACCGTAAGCCTACGTATTTAAATTTTTCATTTTTGTTATTTATAGAACAGAATATAGCTTATTCATTCATAAAAGATTAGCAACGCATCCGGATACTCTTAGGGTTGAAGATGTCAATGGGCGGTCATCACTTTCCATCAGGTGGCCAATGTGCCCGTTTGCCTCCTTTTTTTTGAAAAATCAGCAGAAGCAAAGCCCTGTATAGAATAGACCTGCTTGTTTGCCGATAGCTCGTAAGATATGAGCAGGAGGATAGCGTAACCGGAAGACTATCACAATAGTTCTAACATCCCGAACACAGAGCCACGTAGACCATAGTTGGTCTCTTACTGTCTGTATCCTTGTGTACTGATATGTTTAAAATTATAATTTAAAGGATTATTATCATATTATGTATACTATTATATAATCTCAGTCTACACACTTTGTAGGTAAACATTTGCACCTTTCCACCATACACTTTAGTTACAACTTTATGTTACGCTGTAGCCAACCGGTTTTACTTTTTACAGCATCATCAGGGCTTTATAACTAAAGATAAAAACTAAAGATAAAGATAAAAACTAAGGATAGAGATAAAACAAACTTTTTAACGCTAGTTATAAAGTCCTGACTATGTTGTAAAAAGTGAAACCGGTTGGCTATAGCGTTACATAAAGTATTAAATAAAGTGTATAGTGGAAAGGTACAAGGGTTTACATAAAAATGTATATAATGTATATAATGGAATTCTACCAAGTGCCGACGATAACAATTATAGATTATAATTTCAGTCTTATCATATCATATATTATAATGTAGTCTCAGGTTGGAAACACACTAATAAAGACAACCTTTTTTTTTACAATTAGAAGCTGCACTTGCTTGTTTTATTTTGTATATTAAAAAAGTAGATTTTATAAATCAAATAGTGCTTCATGACAATCCCCTAAAGTCAGCCCAGTGTATTTTTGATTAAAAACTGAGAATTTGGTAAAAAATAATGCTAAATCCGGCACTGTTATAATCTCCACGAAATAATGTACAGATATATAATAGGACTTGGTGTATTTATTGCTTACTATTACAGGAAATTGTATGGACTTGGAGCATTTGCATTGGTGATTCTGTTACGGAGACATAATCTGTAATGTGATGATGTATGGAGCTTTGATTACGAAGCTTTCTAAGTGTGACCTTATTGATTTTAATTAAATTATGCACTGTGAAAGTCTAGATTATTCATTGTTCTGATCTAGATTGTTTGAAATGTAATGATAATTTATTTTTCTAAAACATTTTGCCCTAATCATTAAGTAGCAATTTCGGCAAACTTTGTTCTACTCGTTAAGTTCGTTTTGCCAAAATTTTATTTTATTTAATTATATTGTTTTTTGGGGATAAAATGAACGGATTAAAAATATTCTTTGTCCGTCTCGTGGTTCTAAGCTACCTCCCCATAAATTTTCAATCATTTTGATTAAACCTTTTTCATTCAATCAATCAATGAATGAGCACATATAACATTTTAATATATTTTAATGTAATTAAATTTTAATTAAACTATAAATTTTCAGTACAACTACAAAAACAAATTAATATCAATGTTACGTTATTTAAGTAAGCAATGTAATATGTATTAAGTGTGACTTAAAAACCATTCCCCTGTTGTTGAGAAAATATAATAGGATCGACCGAAAAGCACCTTCTTTTATACAAAAAAATATAAAGTTCTGAGGAACGTAATACATAAAAACAACATTTAGACTAACTTTCTAATTTTGTTGAACTCTCTTAGTTGCTTGAAAGTCAATCAAGCAGACAAACGTGTTTCAATATGGCTGTTGATTTTTTTTTGACTGGAGTCGATGGAATGGATCAATATGTATGCACAAAATAGATAGATTTGGTATAAGACTTATAACTTAATTTCAAATATACTTCTTTGAAGTTGTATTAGTCCTCAATAGCGTGATACACAAATTTGATAAATAATGATAGGACTCTTAATTTGTACACTGTCTATCAAACAATATATACTTGTACCTTATCTATGTTATATTTCATTTGCTAATTTATGTTTGTTATTGTCCTGTTCCGATTTGGGGTAGAGAATAAATTTGCTCATTTTAAAGGCACAGTAGAGCCTAGAGTTTGCAGCGTTCCATCTCCTATGTGGTACCCATAGGTGACGTCTGTCTGTAAGGAAGTGTCTAATTTTTTGCTTATCTTTTCTCAAAATAATTAACATGACTTAACGGTCTATGGTATTTTATGGTATGGTGGTATACTGTCTAGCAGCTCGTCAAGATAGGTACCACCGACACCTTACGATTCAATGCGTTTAATATAGGTATTCCATCCTGGAATGTATGATAGTCCATAGCTGGTATGAGATCTAATATCCCATCCGGAAACATAAACAGAAACATCTACTCATATGGTGTGTATATAGGCAAAGGCTATCTCTTTACTTGACAAATATTTTTGTTCGCTATATATACTTATGCATATCTTCACGCCAAGTTCCTGACGAGATAGGCAGAGTGTATCGAGTGCTAAACTTCACGACCCTTGCAAACTTGCTTGGGTTCTTTTAGATTCGATAATTACCCTTTTCACACAAACATGCCGGTTTCGGAGACTCTTGATACCACCCTTATATAATACCCTAGCAATTTGATCGTGGAAAGTCAACCAAGGTCTCTCCTGGTATCTACATCTATCCACATTTACATTGTATATCTGCTTTGACAATCTTTCATCTGTCATTCTTTCCACATGACCATTATTCGCTATGTTATAACTTAAAACGAATATTTTTCTCATATCTATGTATTCTCCCCGTGTTAGTCTCGGGTTCCTTTGTAGAATAGACCATCTGCCTTCCTTGCCAGGCAGCTCGTAAAAGGCAAACATAAGCTCACCGTCACTAACACCGTGACATCTGACTAGGTGGTAGAGTTTAGCAGCGACTCGCCCGGATTTGTATTGTTCCGGTTCGGAGGTTGAGTAGCCGGTCAACTTACTTTTGCTCGAGGTCTAACAACCCGGCCTCAGTTTGGCAACGCACCATTACCAGCTTTGGTGCCTCTAGGCGGCGTGAATTTCTTAACACCAGGAAATCTGTCTGCTTGTTTGCCTTCCAATGTCATAAAAAATGTATCAAATAGCTTCAGATATATAACCTAATCCTAATATAAAGTATCTTCACGCCCATATCCCCGAAGAGGTAGGCAGAGGTACAACCAAGGCACCCACGACTAGCCGAAGACACTAAGTCCCACAATGTGATAGGTGGCAAGCCTATCGCCAACCGGGCACATTTCCAATCCCGACCAACATTTTTTTTTATTAGAAAATTGGAAAAATCCAATTTCTTTTTGTTGGCCGACCCGGGATTCGAACCCAGGACCTCATGCAGTCAAGTCCAACACCCGGACCGCTAGACCACAGAGGCGAAGCTACGTTAAAATTAGAGCAAGAGAGAATACAAAAGGCAAGTCAGGTTGTCGACTTGAATTCAGTAACACCGGCTTACCCGTGCCATAATAATCTTAGCAGCGAAACCCCGACACGACATTTCGCCAACGCACTCTTTGAACGTAGGTGGTCATACCTTTATCAGACCTACAATACCAGCAAGGACCGTTGGGTTTTATTAGACATGGCTACAATAAATTACGGAAATGTCGCGACTCGTGTTGGTCACAAACGAAATGGGCATATGTCTCAAAAATTACCATAGAAACACGAAAACTAAGACAAAAGGAGATGGTTCGCATTTGGACTGTATATTTTATTAATAACGCAATAACTCCTTTAATTATAAATGGATTTTGATGAATATTCGTAAGGTAGGTCAGAATTCAAATTATGTCTAAATTTGATTATGAACCGAAAATTTGTTTATGAGTGAGTATTTTTTTGGTTACTTAACGTCGTATTAATGAAGTTGGAGTAGGTCTTATGCAGTTTTACTTGCATTTAAATTACTTTATGATAATTGTGTAACATTCATATTGTTTAAATATTAAAAGCGGGCAATTAGTTATAGCTGGCAATACAAAGTTGTCACTGACGCTCTCCCTCGGGGACGGTGAAACTAGCAACAGCATTGAAAACATTAGTACAAGTTATAATTGTCGCCTCTGTGGTCTAGCGGTTCAATTGTTGGACTTGACTGCATGAGGTCCCGGGTTCGAATCCCGGGTCGGGCAACAAAAAGAAAATTTGGGTTTTCCAATTTTCCAATAAAAAAAATGTTGCTCGGGATTGGATATGTGCCCGGTTGGCGATAGGCTTGCCACCCATCACATTGTGGGACTTAGTGTCTTCGGCTAATCGTGGGTGACCTGGTTGTGCCTCTGCCTGCCTCTTCGGGGATATGGGCGTGAAGATACTTCAACTTCTTTTTATAATAAATTCAATACATCAATTATATTAAGACAGAGTTTTAATTAAAGAAGAATACTGTGCCCCTAGAAAAATATAAATAAAAACGCAAAGTCATTCTAAACTATAGCAACAAGATTTCATAAGTAGCAGGTATTTTTTATAACTAGGTTTACAGTTTTTAGACTGTTTCTGCTGTATGGCAGTACTGTTACGAGTACTTATTCTATGTGTCACAGCTTCTAGATATGTCATGTAAAAAAATATGCTAAAAGAAGTTTTTTTTTATGAGCGCACATTTTTAAGGTTGTAGCAGTTTTTAAATTATAAATTCACATATACATTTTATTGCTTCTTATCTTTTATAAATGATGTATTAATAATATGTATTAATAATATGTATTAATAGCCAAAGCGGTCATTAGTCTCCTTACTAGTTTTATAAATGCAAACGTGTGTTTGTTTGTCCTTTTTTTACATCAGAGCGGAGCGATGTATTGGTATTTTCTTGTTTTTTGTACATAGAATAGTAGAAAGTCAAATAAATAAGTTTCATCCTGTCCTGTGACCCATTTGGGTTTTCTAAATAATTTTTATAGGCGGACATATCCGCATACACCATCTTGTCTAATATAAAGGTTAGCGCAACTTAGAATAAGATTTTTGTAAATATTTTTTACCTTTCAGCCAGCAAAATTAATAATAAATATTGAAAGAACCGCTAATTGCCTCGTAAAACGTAATCAAACGGTACCGAAATATTATATGATTGATATTCACACAATTTTTTTTATTACACAACATTATAATAAGTCATAATAATTAGCAAAATTAATTTAATGTGTTAGCTACTTACGTAGGTCTAGAATTTTGTATGATTGATATACGAAAATTAATGTTATTTAGATTTTATAGATTTTCCAGTCTTTATTATTTTTTAAATGAGTCTGAAAAAGTAAAAGGGATTTAAATTTGACTGTTTACGTTTATTTGTTTTTAAAATGACTGAAAGAAAAATGTTCTGAATTTTCCTATATGTTTTTTAGCTTGGGATAATTTGTTTGTTTGTTTTTGTATCTTGGTGATATTTTTAGACAAATTATTTAAATCGCCTATGGTCTAGCGGTCGGGTGTTGGGCTTTATTTCATGAGGTCCCGGGTCTAGTATTAAAAAAAACATTGTAGAACTAAGTGTCTTCAGCTAGTGGTGGGTGTACTGGTTGTGCTTCCGCCTATGTTTTCGAAAAAACAAACGTGAAAATACTTTAAATTGAGTTCCTCGTATCACAAATCGTAAATCCAAATCTTATGTGTAAAATGTATAAAAATATAAATGTTTAATTTTTCTGTCTTTCCTGATTGCAGGGCAGATATTACTTTGAGTGACTAGACCACTATATTGCACCTTTTTTGACATGTTTTTACATATTTTGGATGTTTGTATTACGCAAAATTAATAGATGATAATATGGAAATTGAATAACATTTTAAGTCAACGTAGGACCATGTAATTGGTTCAATTGGCTCTGCTTTTCACAAACTAAACTTATTTTAGATGCACGCTGTTTGTAACCCACGACGCAAAAAGAGGAGTCTTATAAGTTTGACGTCTCTGTCTGTGTGTCTATCTGTCTGTGGTATCATAACTTTCGAAAGGATGCAGTGATTCCAATTTAGTTTTTTTTTGTATTGAAGGTAACTTATGTGCAAGTGTTCTTAGACATGTTTGATGAAAATCAGTTGAGCCGTTTAAAGTTGCGGGGGGTGAAAGAATTTAACCGAAGATCTGAATTTTTTTTACTTTTTAAAGAGAATATGAGTTCTTGTGTCGAGGGTTTTTAATTTTTTTTTTATTTTCAAATGAAACGTGAAACAAAAACAGGTTGGAACATATTAGACATATTAGATTAGTCCGGACATGTGAATTTGTAACTTTTTTAATCAACATTTTCCGAATTTTCCGAGACATAATATTTTAAAAGTCTTTAGAATCATCAAATACAAATTAAACTGACAACACTAAACGTCTTTTGTCTCTTTCTATTACTATAGTTGAAAGGTGACAGCGATAATTTAAAATCAGTTTAAATTTAGGTGTACAACAAAATTCACGTATGTATACTTACTCGTTTTTTGTACTCAATTGATGACAAATATGCTTACCTGAAACAAAAAAATGGAAATAAATATTTACTAATAAATACATTTATTAGTGTAGACTGCTACCCAATATAATGACAATTGAATATGTTTTTTGAAACATGAATGTACATTTTCCTAAAATCAAAGAATTAAGGATACAAACATTAATTATAATTTTCAGAAACTTAGTATTGTACGCATTCTCGACTCAAATAATGTTAAAGTATCTTCACGCCCATATAGAGTATACAGTATTGACTAAATAATAATGAAATCAAGAAATTAAGGATATAAGCATTTGTATATTAATACGTAATGCCAAAACGCAGGAGCATAAAATTTGGCACTATTATAGTTTATGTGTAGAAGTGCAGAACGCTATTTTTCAATAATAAGCATTATATATAGTTTATATAAAGTACATTAAATCAATAAATGAAACATTGCCTACACTACCATGCATTTGACACACACAAACAAATATATTGATGACAACGATAAAAAGTTTGGAAACAAAGTAGTTGGTCTTGAGGGCTGAAGATGGCGTTCTTATCAAGATATTAAAATTTATTACGGTCGAATTTTGAACAATGGGCGACCCCTACTTTATTATAATTTTCAGAAACTGAGCATTGTATGCATTTTCGACTCAAATAATATTTAAGTATCTTCACGCCCATATCCCCGAAGAGGTAGTCAGAGGTACAACCAGGGCACCCACGACTAGCCGTTTGATAGGTGGTAAGCCTATTGCCAACCGGGCACATATATAATCCTGAGCAACATTTTTTTTGTCAGAAAAATGGAAATACCAGTTTCTTTTTGTTGCTCGACTCGGGATTCGAAGCCAGGACCTCATTTTCAATTTAATAACAGTTTGAATGACAATTTAAATAAAATATGTAAACATTTATTAATCGAACAAAACATATTAAATAAGTATGTAATAATTTGTATGACACGTTTAACTGCCTCGTTGGTCTAGATTCTGATGTCTAAACTAACCTAACCTAACAACATCAATCATCGACAGAGCATAGGTTCGATTCATGTCACAGATATATGTCTGATAAATAACGATTTATTTTGTTTTATTAGTCAATTCAAAAAGGTCCAGGGTTCAAATCCTGTCTACGATGAAATTTTACTTTTTGAAAATCATTACATAGTGTAAAACAAACTCGTTTCCTCTGTCCTTATGTCCCTTTGAATGCTTAAATCTTTAAAACTACGCAACGGATTCTAATGCGGTTTTTTAATAGATAAAGTGATTGAAGAGGAAGGTTTATATATATATTTCTTTACCGTGCGAAGCCGGGGCGGGCCGCTAGTATATACCTAGTATATGGATAAAATGTTGGGACGCTTTTCTTTGGAGTCTTTTAACCAAATGCATCTTAAAGCTTTTTAAAGAAGTCAAACGAAAGATATAATTCTAAACTAAAAGCCCTTAAGCTAACTTCAAATCAGGCCAATTTAATTTAGACAAATGATATTTTAATCAAGAAGAAAACCAATTATGGTCGGAACAAATGATATTTTAATCTTTTGAGCCATAAAATTTGATTTATAATTAATACACAGCCGATTACGCGCCATATTAACACAATGATATATCGAAATAACCTCGTTGATTTGTTTCAATGTTTGTTGGTGTTTTATAAATGGATGAAGGTACAATCGATAACAATAGTCATTAGGAATAGTACATATATAAACTATGGACTTCCGAACATCAGTGTTCACCACACTCTTATTTTAATTTGAAAGGACAGAATGACAATAAAATTACTTAGAAAAGAGGCTTGTAATCTAAAACCATTGGTGTTGTAATTAAAATTATTCAGTGCTTTTTAATTGTCCTCCATATCGGAAAACGACAGTGGTGAGCACAGTCGCTATAACGACGATTATTTCTACTATATGGCGGAACCAACAAGAGTTTTGATTTCCAAGTTTCAAACTGGCAACGCTTTAAAACCGTTTTTGATGAATCCGTGAAATTAACTCCAGCCATGAAGAAATCCGTCTGAGAAATTACGTATTTTCAATTATCTAACAAAAATTACGTTTCCCGGGATTGGATATGTGTCCGGCTGGCGATAGGCTTGACACCTATCACATTGTGGGACTTTGTATGTTTGGGTAGTCGTGGGTTCCACGGTTGAGTCTCTGTCTGCCACTTGGCATGAGCGTGAAGATATATTTTTTTAGTTTCCGCTTTTTACAGCACTATTACTTAAACTGAAACTTAAACTTATGTAGTTGAGTTTTAACACTGGTGATGCTGCAAGAAAAGCGAATGTTTATTTAATAACTAGCCGAGCCGATGAACTTTGTATCGCTTGACATTAACAGTAACTGATATGTAGTCTGTATGGAAAAAATCAAGTATTGTTTTTCCAATTTCCCTGCAATTATAAAAGATTTCTATCCAGCATCAATGGTAGTAATTTTGGTGCACTCACTAAACTAAAAAATAACAGAGTAACTAAAACTAAAAACTAAACCAGTTTCAGGTTATCGCTATCTTCTTTCAACGATCGTAGTAGAAAGAAGAAAACACGTAGTGCTGTCAGAATATTCTTTTCCTGGTCTCTCCAGACTAATCCATTAAATAGGTGTTCCATCTCTTTTGTTTTCGTTTAATTGGAAAAAGATAGCATGAATCTAAAAAAAATTTAGTATGTTTATCACCATCAATGCGTTTTTAACTTAGTAAATTATAAAATATTATTTATCTGATATTTAATTTCCGTCATAAACAAATTTAAATTAGTGATTTGCTATTGAAGGTTTTAAGACGTTCGATTTGATATACTATACTGGAAATAGTTTTTGACGTTTTCCCAAAGAGCAGCGGCAATTACTTCAAAAGATTGCATAGATTAACCCCAAGGGCATCAAGTATTAACGTTAAGTGGTACTAATTAAAAAAAATAATTAAGTCGATTTATTTCATAATATTTCTGCGCGTTATAAATTGCAGAAATTATGCATCATCCGATTAGCATTCGAAACGAATCAATATACGCCAGGTAATAATTCTCCTGTTGGTCAGAGGTTCCCAAACTTTTAAGAAAAGGAATATTCATTAAATAAATTATACTATATGCAATCCAAGCTAAAGATTGACAATCAAATGATGTGATTTAAATCAGAAAAAAAGCTATTAGAAATATTTTATAATTAAAAATGTTCAGTGATTCCCGACGCCACCGCTGTGGTGTAGTCGTCCGATTTTAGACTTGACTTCGTGAGGTCCCGTATTTGATTCCCAAAATATTGAAAAACAATAAATATGAGTTTTTCAATATTTCAGTAAAAAAAAAACATTTTTCGAGATATAATAAGTGCTGGTGCTGGTGTTGTAGATAATCGAATCCGTATAAATAATAATATCTCGGGCTAAGCTCGTCTATTATATATAAGCATATATAAGCACTTTGCTCGTCTATTTAAGTCCAATGAAGTTGTAAATACCACGAGGGTAGCCATATATTAGCAATTACAAAAATAGACGTATAGGAGAAAATAAACGTATATAATATGGACGTATGCAGGAGTTCACGTTTTAATGAAAGTTTATTTTTTTGTAATTTTGTCAATCAATATACTTAGTATTAGCGAAAAAGACTGCAATATATATACGTGATATTTTGTATCTGATAAAACGATGAAATTGTAACAATTAGCTAAATAAATACAATTTCTACCGCCGGATTTTCTAAGTGTGAAGCCGTCATTCTGATCCGTTGGTAGTTTATAGAAATACAGACGCGCACAAGTGCCAATCACATAGTCAATTAAAAAAATACTCTCGTCGTCGATTTCCTACATCAAAAAGGCCGTGAAAGAATAGGCATATCTTTAAATTCTAAGGGATATATTAAGTCTATTTGCAGCCAACTCTGCAGGGCTGGCTGGCCAACATCCTAAAATTCATCTCGTTCTTGTCAGCTGTTAAACAAAAAAAAAACGCATCGAAATCGATTCATCCGTTCAAAAGCTATGACGTCACAAACCTACATAAAAAATCACAGAAAGGCATATCTAACTTATAACACCTTATTGTCCATCTAGGGTTGAAAATAATAACATACACTACTTTGCGCAACATAAACAACATAAACATAATTATTAAATGCATCTTTTCCTGTGTAAGAAATAAATATATTTCATCTACAATTTTATTAATATCATAATTATGCTGGTCGAATTTCCACCACTATTAGACTGCTAGATATAGACATAATCATTATTTATTTGGCAACATTATACAAAATTTACATTAAAATAATATAAAAGAAATATAAGCTTTTTGGTATAATTTTACACATTCATAATTCTATTTGATGTACAATAAAGAATTTAATAAAAATAAAAATAATGGTACAATTAGAATTGATTTAAATAACTTAATTCCATTATTAATAAAGTGAAATCATAGAGTATGGTGCTAAAAATCAGATATCCTATTATCCTTTCTATAAATATTATGAATGCGAAAGTTTGTTTATTTGTTTGTTACGTCTTTACGCAAAATTAAATTGATGTTTATGAAATTTGGCACACACATAGAAGGTAACTTGGATTAACACATAGGATAGTTTTTATCTCGAAAAAAGTTCCTGTGGGACCATTAACCACGCGGGCAACGCCGTGATCAACAGCTAGTACTCGCAGTATACTTGCCCAAAAAAGGTTTGTAATTTAAATTTCAAATTTTGTCGATGATGTTACATAAAAGTAGTGTTGTAGTTAACAGGTTAATAGATAATATTACCTTGTTATAGCCTGAGGCGGCCGGATGCAGTTAGTGTCGGGGATTATCACATACTTCTCTACCCAAACATAGCTGTATACGGTGGTCAGACACGTTAATTGTAACACCATTATTAGTAAACACGATTATATCTTCTATATCTATGCAGTTACGGCGCGAATTGGTGTGAAACATTTAACATAAGTGATGTTATTAGGTAATAAATAGGCTTCGATAATTAAACATTTTTGACAAGTGAAAGTTGAAGTGTCAATCGTGCGAAAAGTGTGTATTCTAATTAAGGTGTGGTTGTTTGTCCTTGAGGGTGGATGCTGCAAGAACATGTTAAGTTATTGCGAATCGATAATTCTATGTTCTAACAAACAGACGAACATAAAAAAGGCTAGCCATGTTAATGAATGGTGTAATAGATGCCGACCTTAATTTATTTCAATCTGTATCAGTTTCAATAAGTAAATCATCTACATATACAAAATTAAGGGTTTTTCTTGATTTCCTTGGGATGCCATCACCAAATTCGGACTTGATGGTAGTAGTTCAATTACAATAGTAAGTAGTCTCTTTCAAATTAAAGGAACATATAACCGGTTCAGAAATGACGGACAAGCGATAAACATACACACTAGTTAAAATATTATCTGAAGAATAATAATTGTAAAGTAAACAAGTAAGTAGTACGTCTATAAGTATCTTTACGTTCGTATCGACGAACGCGGTACTTAGACGTACAAGCAGGTTACCCACGACTAGCCGAATACACTAAATAGCACAATACACAGGTAGCAAACCTATCGTCAACTGGGCATTTATCCAATCCCCAGTAACGTTGTTTTTTTGATTTGGCATTAATGGCTAATAACAGTTTGTATGGGTTAAAGCATCATATTCTCATTTTTCTTGTAATTTCCAGCTTTTTATTTTAATAAGAACTTTCTCCTGCTAACTAACACAATAAAAAAAGAATTAGGAAAATTGGTTACTTGGTCGATTGGTCAAACAAATAGGTATTAGGAAAATATTTAAAATACTAATTAATTCTACCACCTGGCAATAGTAGTGAATATTCTTATAGACATAAACAACAAATCATCTTTAGATTTTTAAATTATCTGTATTTTATCCAAAGTTAAGCTGAACGGTCTATTTGAACGCGTTTATATGAAGAACTAGTGGTTTGAACTTAAAAATATTTTCATAAAAGATATGTGTGTCTCTCGAGTGTGAAACGCTGTTTAGTAGTACTATTTAAATTATGCGCTTCGGCTATATTCATCAAGCTTCGGGAATCCGAATGTATTTTAAAGATATCTATATAGAATTGTTATTAAATAATTAATCATTTCGCTTAAATTTAGATTAGGTCAGCCAGTTTAAAAATAAAAGCATAAAGTGTAAAAAGAGTAAATCGTGTAAAGCCGAGGCGCATAATTTAAATAGTAGTACTGTACACTGTTTAGACTAATATTGTAATTATCTTCAGGTGCGAAAACGAACAAAACCACAGGGAACAGCTAGTCTTTTATATAAACCTTCATCAATGTTAATTAAATAACCTACAAGTCTTCTTATTTATGGCAACAGAAAAATATAGCATTTACTAATAGACTAGTGTTGTATATATGAAATGAATTAGACGTTATAAGGTAACTGGTTTTTGCACATCACTAAATGATGCCTTTTAAGACTGATATTACAAATTTCTAAAATAATCCATAAAAGTATTAATAGGCTGTCTGTTGAATGCCTTAGTTTTTTAAATGTTTCATAAACTATCTGTTTTTCGCGACTTCGTTTTACAGAATTGTTTTGAAAGTTTTCGTTCATCTCAAAAATGACAAGATCTCTTTTCAATAGCTTAGGATAAAAATTGTATTTTAAATTTGTATAACTATTTACTTAAATTTATATTATTTATTTAAATTTGTTCTACTTGCGGCTTTGCTTGCGTACCAAGTTACGTTTTTAATAAATTTATGTTATACCTTTATGTTATTCTAATGTATAAACTCTATTCCTGTAAAGATTCATCTAAATCCGTTCAGTAGTATCTGCGTGAAAGTGTAACAAACATTAATCCATTCTCACTAACTTTCGCGTTTATACTATTAGTAGGATATTAGTCTTAAGTTTAAATGTTATATGAAAAGTGTATATTATTTCCTTAGTTTTAAGTCTTTTAGTAAAATATGCCAAAGATATGTATGTAGTCAGGAGGTATGAGCTGCATTACATAACAAATTTGAATAATATTTCTTCAGCACTTTTTGTGTTGAATATAAACATTCCGTATATTGACTAAAATAAGTTAAATTTCTTGAGACGGAAAAAAGTAATGTTAATGTCTCTACCCCTTAGGAATAAAACTCACGCGCCCGTTGATCTAGTGTGTAACTACATTTTTGCTAACAAAAAAATAAATTACACGCCAGATCAAAAGGCGCGTAACTTTTATTAGTAAGGGGGTCTATGTATAAGTTATAATTCTACTTATATCAAAATACGTCTACAAACAGATATATACTAGTTTTAAAAATGTTCAAATTATTAATTATTAGGCATTTTAAATGTTCAATGTACAGATTTATTCTTCAACATTTTCAGTATATGTATCTATAGAAAAATAGTTCGACCTTCCATTTGTTCCACTTATAACCATCCATGATATGTTAATAAACCAGTTATCATTGTTATAATGTTCAGTGCTGCACTGACCCCGTATGTATGATTGTTCGTAGGTACGTAATATTGTAATATATTGTTGGGTGGAAGTACTTAGAAAATATGTAAGTATGTACAAGTTTTTTATGACATAAGAAGGGAGATAATAGTAAATACGCTTATAACATTGCGTTGATAACAGTGGACTGGGATGTGTAACCTATAAGTAAATAAAACTTCTGGTCCTCATTCCTCTTAAGGCCAGAATAAGGCATTGGCGAAACACTGACCTTTTTATGGCAGGAATCTGTAAGTTGATAAAAATCCGGACAATTTGTCGCCACTGTGAAGCGACCCTTGAGTCATGATCAACTTTACGGTCCATTTTCTTCCAGGTGATGGTTCTTCAGCAAATGCTGTCTTCAGTGACTTTATTTAATTTGAATTGTGCAATCAGTTTACTTCCTTTAGGATAAAGATTTTTCAGGATTTCCATTTCTTCCAAGGGGAAATTATATAAAACTCTACCACCACTAAATTTCACCATTTAATGAATTAATGAATTGGCAACCGTCTACAGTGCGATTCGTTAGTGAATTTTGCCTTGTTCTACAAATTTTGTGAAACCGGATAAATCCATATATATATATATATATATATGGTTCGTAGTTTTTGGTTAAGAGTTAGCTACCAACATTTTAGAGGTTACGTTTTATAAAACAATTACCGTAGCAAAACTACATTTTTTGAATAACCCGAGTCCGTGTGTTATTGACAGAAAAAGAGCTTACTATACGTATGAGTAAAGTGATACTAAGCGCGAAATAAAATGTTATGCGGAAATGTCTACTTATTGCTCACGGTAGTACTTATTTCTAAAAGGTCGAAAATGCAATGCAAATTGATTTTAGGTGGTGGTAATCACCGTCAAATAAAGGTGCTTGGTCATTTGCATCGAAGAGAAATTCCACAAAAAAGTAGATAAAAACTATCTGCTGCCCGGATCTAGTTTGTGTGGGCGTATTAAGCATTCCTGATTTTTTAATAGCAAAAAATAGCTTGCATTTGTTTTTTATTTATAGGAAAGGCCAATGGGAAAGCATCAAGAGCAATAAACAGCAGTATAAACAAGTTTAGAAATTCGAAGAAATAATGAAACATTAAAATACATGAAAAGCAACATTTTGCTATAACCTAAGCTAACGTTAAATACTCTTAGATCGTTTCCATACAAATTATTTTACGCACTGACGTCGCGCGATAAACGTTACTTGTACGTCGTCACAACAAAATGACGTCTAGCCGTAAAATTTGCACATGATCCACATTTTATATAAAAAACGTAGACTGTGATACGAATGCACGGTTAGTGTGCAGTTTTTTTTAGCGAAATGTCATGATCGTTAAAACGTAACGAACGTAACTTAAGGATGAGCTTATTAAATACACGCGTTGCCCCAATAAAAAAAATTGCATTTATAAAAATAAAAATTAGTGGCAGTGTGTTAACGGATCTTGTCATGACAGCTTACATTTTAAGGCATATGGGCGGGTTTGACCAAAACGCACATTAATAAAAACATCACGTGTGTAAAGGCTCTTAGTATTAACGACTACGCAGTTTTATAAAATAGGCCAGCTAAGCCTTCATCGTGATATGAGTTTGCACTTAATGAATGCATGCAATCCTGAATAGTAAATTAAACATGTATGTAAATGGCTCAATACGAGCTTATCAGCGGTCATTCTAGACGTCATAATTGTATTCTATTAGAGCATCTGTACCAATAACAAGCAGTATGGACTGGCTTTATGTTACTGAATATTAAAGGACCCTTGATTTATTATGTCGTCAGAGTATAATTTATACAGCATAATATACAAGGTCCATCTTGGAATATATTTTGCACTGTTGACACTTGGTAAATCTTCTACGTTTTATAATTAAAGACACACGTGATTTCCATTTTAATCAAAGAACTCGAAAAGAACAGAAATTCGAATTACTTGAATGGCCTTTACTAGATATATTATGGAATTCCATAGTAGATAGTTTAAACTGAGAGTATATTTTTACATATTCGTCAAAATATATTTTGACGTCATTAATTACGTGATTCCTATACCGGCGTGACGAAAAGATTAATGAATGTGAAGGAAGATTAGCAGGTCGGGAAGAATCGTGACGTATGGCACTTGATACCCTCTGCTTACACGTAGGTACTTGGCGTGAAGATAAGTTTAATAATCTAGTTAAGTCTAATTGCGTAATGAGGTATTTTTTTTTTCTAAATGAGATTAGAATATATCTTTTACGTTAAAGATTATACGATCTGATTTTAGAATAAGCAAATTATGACAAAAATAGGGAGTTTAGTAAACTATACTAATACAAGTATGGTGTTTATATATACTGACTTATCTGTTCGGTAATTGACTAGTTGCAAACAGAATTAAACGTTTTCCGCTGTCAGGTTCTTATTAAGTATTACAAGTACGTAGTATTTACAATACTCTTTATTCTAGTGTTTAAGAGTGAGGACCGAAAATGAAAACCTCTTAACTATTTTTTCATCAAATAATTAGTTCTAGGTAAAATTCTCAATGAGAAACGTCTAAATTGGTCAGTTAAGCTGGTCGCATTGTACTAAAAACTGACATGAAGAATGACGACTATTTTTCCTAACGCTAATGACAATCACCACAAATTATAATAATTCAAAAGTCTAGACAACATATTTATTGCTTAATAAATTTGACGTATTTAATATATTTTACCGAAAGCTTACTCAATTATAGATTAAAAATGTAAGCTATTATTAGTAATTAAATATTGAGATAAAAATCTTTTAAGAGGAACCGCCATGATATATGTTTAGAGGACCAGGTGACAGGTATTCGAAAATTTAACATTTCAGAATGAAGGATCATCATTGCAAATTTAATCACCTCGTATGCTGGTCATACACCAAATATTGGCGAATGAAAAACCTTGTTATTTCTAATTGAAATCTGTGTTGTAAATATGTTGTTGCGTATTCTAATCATCATAAAACGACGACATAAGTCCTTTCAGATAGGTGACATAAACCTTACCATTAACAATCGCACTATTGTTTAAAAGTTAATACTAGATTACAAATAAGCATAGTTATTCGCTACCGTAAGAAAAGGGCTATTTATTAATAAATAGTATTCCTAATGTTTGGACATAGCATCCACGACTAACAGAAGACGGTAAGTCCCATAATGTGATAGGTCGTTAACCTATCACCAACCAGGTACATATCCAATCCCGGCCTACATTGTGCTTTATTAGAAAATTGAAACAAAAAACATGTTATTTATGGACTCTGACTCTGACTGGAGTCTGAACTGCTAGACCACAGAGTTTATTTATTTATCATTTGCTAAAAGATAGTAAAAATAAGTGGAACAATCCATTCTAAACGGATTGATTAAAGCTAGACCTGACCGTGTCTAGATAGCTATAAAATCATCGACACTAAATTACACAGCACGAGCGCAACGGCTCACCTGTTGATCGACTCATTACTGTCGACCTTACTCCAATGATAGCAGAACCTGTCCGACACCGGACTGTCATTAGGGTATATCGCAATGAGGGCGGATAATGACTAAAGATAATGTTCCGCGGATAATACAGGTCAAGATCTACACAGCTTCATTCACTTTTAGGTGATGGTTTTGATATGAAACTTTATATTGAGCTATTAATGACTTTTTGAAACTTTAACTTTTTCTGACAATAAAATGAGAGTAAAGGAGTGACCATGTAAGAGATAAAAAGATTCTTTCACTTTTTAAATAATGAAAATAGAACAGAACCTGTATGATATCAAAGAACTTTTATTCTATTATTTAAAATATCGCGATGAGGGCGGATAATGACTTAAGATAATGTTCTACGGATAAAATAGGTCAAGATCTATACAGCTTTACATTCACAACTGTTTTACAAATTAACTTTGTGTAGTAAAATGAGAGTAAAAGAGTGTATACGAGAGAAAGAGATTGTTCGAACTTAAGATAACGAAATGAGGTTAAAACCTGTCTGACACCGACGGACAGTTATTAGTGCATTTAAGATATCGTTATAAGGGCAGATAATAAATATCATGCGAGTAATATGGCGCAAGACCTATACGGCTTTATTTACTTTTAGGTTGTGTTTATATAAAACCTAAAAGTGCTATTAACTTAAATATGTTTTTGTAACATCAAGAGTAAGAGTATGGCTACATAGGAGAGAAAAAAAATCTGGCCAGCAATTAGAATAAACACGAATTAATTTTTAGGTTAAACTTTTGACATCTTTTAACTGCTGACTATTACCAACATCAAAGTAAAAGTGTTGGTGTGTGAGAGAAATAGACTGCTTGTTGCTAAGGATGATGACGAGTTTCATAAGTAATACAGAATGAAAAATAATTTTCTTGATATGTACTTTTTAGAGCCATTAAATTAATGTTATATAATATAGTTAATGAAGGTAACATGTGCAAGACAAAATAGTGCTCGACTGAAGAAAATGACACGTTTCGCGGATTATATAGATCTAAAACCGGATAGCCAAATTATTATTAAAAAGTCAATAAAAATCTTATGGTTGAAGACTTTTAAAATTATAACAAGTATATTTTTTATTAATTACTAGCCGACTTGGTGAACTTCGTACCACTTAACATTGTTAGCTACTGACAATGCGTGGAAAAAAATATTGTTTTTTCATATTGACCCCGCAATATTTTCAGTTTTTCTCTTCATATGGACCATCTTCTGGCTATCTAATACAACAAAAAATAATTAGCAAAATTGGTTCATCCGTACACGCGTAATGCAATGACCAAAGGAAATGACAGTTTATATTTATGTGTACCTATAGATATTGTAACAAAAAATAGGGATATTATAGGTATAAGGAAGTTCGTATAAATTTAACTCTGTAAAGGATTGCTGTGCGTTGCTTTGGTTTGTTAATCACCGTTTCACAGGCAATTTGTCTTCACTTCTATGATAAACCCGTCCAAAACAAGACTGTCATTAGGGTATAACGCAATGACAGCTAAAGTGACAGGATAATCGCGAGTTGACTTAATAATTAAATACATCCATCTTATTTAATAGGTTTTTCATAGTGATGATGCCAGATTTACTTTAAATTTTGTTTGTTTTAACAAACTAATCATAACTTAATGATCGTAGATACGTAACCAAGACGTAGCAAAAGCCAAAGAGTATATAAATACTACGTTATAAGAGGCGGGACTTCCTTAGATATGTAGCAAACCCGAATTTTGTATAAAGTTTACTTGAAAATGTATAACCCGTATAATTTGAAAGTTAGTCGAAAGGCATTCAGATATAAGGCAACTAGTGTCAAATGATTTGGACGAATAAAAAACATAGCAAACTTATTTTTAAATTTTTTTATATGAAAGTTGCGCCAAACCTGCAAGAGCTGTCAAAATTTCGTTGTTTTTTGTTTTTTTTTTAACCTAATTTGTCCCTTTCTGTGACTAAGACCTTTTGGTCGTGACGCCACGTCTTCTGTAATAATAAATTATTTTTCTTTTTATTTACTTTAAATTCACTTCTTAAGTTTCTTAATATCTCGTTTCCTCCTTTTTTTAATAGCCGTTTCTTTTACTAAGTTAAGGGATCAATGCTTAATTTGAAATGGTTTGTGATCATGATGCCAATATGGTACGGGTATCACATAACATCACTTTGACAGGTGCTTTTATTTTTATCATCATTCATTATTGAAATTTAGTTGCAAGTAGTTAAAATTATAAACCAAAATTGAGCGTGTCATGTAGGAAGCAAAAAATGTTCTACAAGATAAATTATGTACTGATTTTATTTACAATAGCCATTTGGTGAAGTAATAGGTCCGATACAATATCAAATAACTGACAACAATGCGATGGCTGCCCACATTAATCCCATCAGCCTTGGCATTACGACAAAATGTCTAGGCGATTCCTCAGGATGATATGGCCAGTATTTGTTAAGTGCTAATGCTCAAATTGACGACATTCGATAGTTACATGCCCTAAGCATACGGATAGAGGAGCTATCGAGCATTTTGTCGAACACGCTCGATTTAAATCTTTACTCAATTCATAAATACCTCCACTCACTGCTATACTTTCGTATTTTATCATCTATAACTATTTACAATATTGAAATTGCAGTATCTTCACGCCCATATCCCCGAAGTGGTAGGCAGAGGTACAACCAAGGCACCCACGACTAGCAAAAGACACTAAGTCCCTTAATGTGATAGGTGGCAAGCCTATCGCCAACCGGGCACATTTCCAATCCTGACCAACATTTTTTTATTAGAAAATTGGAAAAATCCATTTTTCTTTTTGTTGGCCGACCCGGGATTCGAACCCGGGACCTCATGCAGTCAAGTCCAACAGCCGGACCTCTAGACCACAGAAGCGATTTTGCAATTGGTTGAAAACCAAGGAAGTATAAGCAAAAAAAAGCAAACACATTTTTTTTCTTTTTTAGTAATCGGCTATATTAACCAAGTGATATTTTTTCGGCTCTCCGGAGAGTAACATATAACCAACGCTATACGCAATTTAGATGTAACATAAGCACCGATTTGTTATGGTCTGGTTTCGTTTTCTTTTCATGTCTGCAAATCTATCGGCCATGATCCTTCAGAACGAAACAGCAATGACAAGCACCATCGCTATGGCAGCAAGATTAGTATCAAACCGGATGAGCTGCTGCATATAATTTAACCACCTTTATAAGACTGGCTAGCCTTGATGGTTGCCATAAATAGATTGCTTTATTATTCTACCAGGGCTAGAGTTCAGCAGCTTCATTTGACTAGATTCTCACCAGTAGGCACATGGGACTCACATCCTGATATAAGTGCTTAACATTAAGCTGTACACTGTATGTGTGCAAAAGTTGATACAAACAGTTTAGAGAGATAATCAGAATAATAATTAGTCCCCGCCTAAGTTTAATGGTACTTTAGCACGCATTCCTTTATTAAAAAAGGTAGGTATGTGATATAATTTTAATGAAATAAAACTTTAGAACATCAGTTGTCTATGCTGATTTATTTGTAAACATTAATCATATAGCTGGCACGGAATAGCTCGTTAAAATTCTGTCCCGTATGTTTCCTGTGTAATTCGAATTGAGCAAGAACTTTTGGCATTATACGCGGCCGGCCCACGTGTTTCAAATCTAGTTATTACTGTTGACGTGGTTGCGATTTCATTGTTTATTGGCTGTCATTATCTCTGGACCGAAACAAGATGGGTTTTATTATTCTACACAAATTTGCATAGGATATTAAAATACACAAGGAATATACAGTCGCTATTTTGGTTTCCACTTAGGGTTCCAAAATATGGGGTGAATGATGCAGCCGCTTGACGTGTAATGCACTGAAGCTACCTTAGTTTAAATAAACGGAACTGGTACAAGGCTTTATACAAAAGTACAGGCAAATTAGTACGCCATATGTTGGCGAATGTCTTTGATGTCTAGAAGATCATGTGTTATCATAGGGATGTTGTGCTGGTTTTGCCTTAATTGTGTACTAATTATAGTATATTCTACGTCATAGGCTTTTTAAACATACTTTTTGGGAAATATATATAGTGTACGTAAATGTTAAGAATGAAAATCAGTCAAATAGGCAAGAACGTATATACTTTATTACAAAAAAAAATAGACGCCTGTTTAAATAACAATAAAAATTATAATAAATAACAATAATAAATAATAACAATAAAAAAATAACACGAGGATGACTTGTTATTTGTTATGAATCAAATATAAGACAGTGTTTAGTAAAACATGTGTTCAGCGAGTGTTCAAATTGATTCATGGTAAGACAGATAGTGGTTGACCCCGCCAAGCGGAGCCGCGTGCCTAATATAAGCAACCCATGATAGCACCAAATACAGTTTAAAGATAATTAAAAATCCTTTTGTTCTGTCAGATTTTTACAGACGAATGACAAGATCCTCGTTTCTGGAGCATGATGTCCATGTATGGTCCTCATTAATGGCTGTGAAAAGGATACTCGTGAAGACATTTAAATAAGTTTTAATTAAAGGTTGACCACCAATATCAATGGCCAAGTACATTCAGTTCCAAAAGTCTTTATACTCGTATTATGAGATAGCCATGTATACGTATAAATAAAATCAATTGCTGTTGGTTAGTTTTGCTAAAATTCGGGAATGTCTGAACCGATTTGGTTAATTTTGGTTTTGAATTATTCGTTAAAGTCCGGGGAATATTTAAAAGATAAGAGAAAGATAATAACTGCGAGAAAACTAAGAAAAACAACATTTTAATTTTCAATACACAAACTAAATGGGTGGAACGAAGTTCGTCTGGACAGCTTATTATAAAATTGTGGCAAAAGGTGTACTCATTCTTATTACTTTTGAAGTGATCAGACAGCGAATAAGCACGCAGGTCGACTGATGGTGAGAGATAACAGTTGTTTTTATACAAAACAGACGCAATAGGCATTTTGCTGTCTCCTGACCGAGGTATTGTCTAATGTGTCTTTGTGCTTTCCTACTCTCCAGACTAGAACACAACAATGCCAACCACTTTCACTAGGTAGTAGAGTTTAGCAACGACTCGCCCTGATTGGTACCACCGCCTTACCTATTCCTGTCGCCATAACGTCATGAGGTGTTCCTGTTCGGAGGGTAAGGTAGCTGGTAAACTTACTTTTTCTCAAGGCCTAACATACCGGCATCAGGTTGGCAACGCACCATTACCACCTTTGGTATCTCTAGGCAGCGTGAATTTCTTATCATCAGGAAATCCATCTGCTTGTTTGCTTTCCAATATCATAAAAAAACTGTAATGTTTGCGGTAAGAACAGGTAAAACAGTGGGTGACTAACGAGCTACCTGGAAAAGTTGTACCAGTATTCTACCACCAGTAGTCTTGTTGCTAATGACCCAGTCAACCCTTTTAGCCTTTTATGCAGTGTAAGGCAGAGGCTATTCTACCCAGGTTTATTCTAATTTTAAAATATTTCGTGAGGTCCCGGGTTCGAATCCTGGGTCGGGAAATTAAAAGAAAATGTGGTTTTTCCAATTTTCTTATAAAATTAATTGTTGCTCGGGATTGGATGTGTGTCCGGTTGGCGAAAGCCGATAGGCTTGCCACCTATCCCATCGTGGGACTTGTCTGAAGCTAGTCGTGGGTGCTCTGGTTGTGCCTTTGCCTACCTCTTCAGGGATATGGGAGTGAAGATACTTTAATATTTTTTCAAAATATATTTCAATGACCTATGGAAATATAAAAAATATTTTAAAAAACAGCGATTTAAAAATAGAATAGAAAGTAGGTACGATTTATATGTTTTAATAAGAGTTTAAAAAAGTAAAGTATCTTCAAGCTTATATCCCCGAAGCAAAAGGTAGAGGCACAATCAAGGCAACCACGACTAGCCGAAAACTCCAAGTAAGTTAATGTGAGAGTATCATCGTAAACGAGTTTCATACGATTTATGTTTTAAAATGAGTTTAAAAATATTGAATGGACTTTTGACTCCAGCTGTACATCATGCTTAAAATTTGATTACAAAACACAGTGTTATCTTTTTGAAATATCTCTCTTCATTGTGTTGATAATTAAAAAAGTACGAAAGTTGTTTTACAAATAAGACTGTATAAAAAGGTTTTATTGGCCGCTTTTACTCGCTGCTGCCTGTGTCTTTGTTAGCATTTAAGGTATTCACATTAAGTACGTAAATACTCCAAATTAATAAATGTTTGATATGCTAGATTAAATTGTTAGAGCAGTCTGTCAGATTAAGAGGTCCTCCATTCCAGTAATTCTTATCGCCTTGAAGTCAATTCATGTCATAATCATTTTCTATTTTTGATGGGTAAGGCAGCCGCCAAACTTAGCGAAAGGCTTAAAATCCTAGCTTTAGATTAACAACATTTAATAATAATAAATAAAACATTTAGATATATTTTTAAATAAATTAAAAACTTGAAGTTTACAAGCGTGATATGTTTAGTTGTACAAAATTCGTTTGTGTCTAACTAAATATAAAATTAAAATCTAAATATATACAAACTACTCTAAATATTAAAAAAATTAAGCATATTTTGTTCAAAAATCGAATAAAGGCCTGTTGTCTTTGTATTAGTTGTTTAAGCTAATCTCTCTTAGTTGCGTGTTGGTCCGGGTACGCTGAGTAAGAGGTTGTAAGAGACGAGTGGTTTTCATGTTTCCATCTGAAAAGTAAAGGTAGCAGGTAGGTAAGGCCTAACCTAACCTGGTTTTTTTTATTTTATGATATTGGAAGGCAAAAAATCAGACGGATTTCTTGATGGTAAGAAATACACTCCGCCTAGTTACACCAAAAGTGGTAATGGTGCGCTGCCAACCTAAAGGCGGGGTGTTAGGCC
>NJDC01001995.1:569380-583296 GCA_002245475.1 Calephelis virginiensis | reverse complement strand
ATTAAAAGATTGTGAAATGAAACAGTGTATATATCAAGTCTCGCACTATTTTGATGACGTATTATTTTATATACAGGTTGTATTTGAAACCATAACGAAACTTTTGTGGTGGTTTAGATACATATCAGACTTCAAAATTGCTTTTACAGTTTTTGTTCGAAACAAGTGGTTAAATATTTAGCAGTTTTTCAGCCCGCAATGTATAGCGAACAAAGTAAATACATTAAGGCGCGCGTTGCGAGCTGTAAGTGCCGATCTAACAAGCTGTTTTATTACATTGCTGTTTTTAGTAAAATGCATTATTTATATGATATGAAATAGAAATTGAGTTACCTTGTTAGTGTTGATGAAATAGTAGTGAAATCAATAAAAAAACAAATTTTTTTGAAACATTCTTGAAATTTCCGACACAAAATACCAACTACATATGCATATCTATCATATACAGCATCCATGGTTTCATTTTTGTTACGATGTCATTTACACGAAGTATGTTTATTTATATCTTCACGCTAAGTCCCTAGATAGGTAGACAAAGAGTGTCGAGTGCCAAGTGTCACTTATGATCTTGGTAAACCTGCCTAGCTCCTCCACATTCGTTACTATTTTCATACAGAAAGAAGAATATCGTCGTGTACTGAACTGTGGTATTTGGTAATCATTCGGGTAGTATTTGAAAAGTCTCTCAGATAACAAAGCTATTTGGTCGTAAAATAACCGCTAAGGTCTCCTTGATTACCTACATCCATTCACCATCCATCGGTCCATACATCCATTGGGTATGTCTGTTTTGAAAATATTTCAATAGCCATTTATTTTAACATGTCCGAAACAACGAATCGTGAAATTTAAAAAAAAAGTTTTTACATTTGTAACTGACTCTGAAAGAAGGTGGAGGTTTTATTTTCGATTCTTGTATTTGTTATGTTTGTTAATCAATTTAAAAGAGCATACTTTCGAGGTGGCCTGTTGATGCCAGGTCTAGATCTGGTGATGGAATACTAGAGAAATTTAGGAAAATACTCATTTTTTCTACTTAGACAACATCGTTTTACTACGCTTAAATTACTACACCATTACTACACCAACATTTATTAAGTTTTTTGTAAGCTTAAATCTTTTATATAATATAATCTCGTGTCACGCCCAATTTGCGTTTTATGTGTATTGTTTTTGGGGGTAGCCGGTAGACTTGAACAAGTAACTAAGTGTAGTGTATGTATGTATGTAATATAGTGTATGTATGTAATAGTATAGATGTTTCTTAACATTTAGAGAGCCGCCTGCTTGTTCACTATCTTAAACCATAAAAAAGTGTTTTAGCAAACATGTCGTTAGTACCAATTAGCGTGATATCTTTTTTATATATTATGAGAAAAGATGTTACCGGTCCGTTAAAAAACAGGCCGAAAAGATCAGCATAAATAACGACTTATATTAGCTTCCATTAGTCAATATTTAATATTCTCACATTAAGAATACGCGTAAAAGAAAACTTAGGCTGTGCGCACATTGTAGTCATGACATTTTTAAGACAAACGATTTCCCCGTGTTGGTCCAAGCTCCTTTGCAGAATAGACCATCTGCCTTCCTGCCAGGCGGCTCGTAAAAGGCGAGCACAGGCTTACCGTCACTAACACCGTGACATATGACTAGGTGGTAGAGTTTCGCAACTAATTAACCGGATTGGTACCGCCGCCTTACCTATTCCTGCCGCCATAACGTCATGACGTGTTCAGGTTTGGGGGGCAAGGTTCCCTGTAAACTTACTTTTGCGCGAGACCTATCATCCCGGCCTCAGGTTGTCAACGCACCGTTACCATCTTTGGTGTCTTTAGGCAGCGTGAATTTCTTACCAGGAAATCCGTCTGCTTGTTTCCCTTCCAATATCATAAAAAATACTGTTTTGTCGCTAATGTTGAGTGCATAAATACAAAAGGGAAGCTGACAATCGTTAGTCGGACTTGTCGGTATACCTTTTTGTTGGTAGCAGATCGTTTTGTCTATGAGACGTTTTGTTCGATGTTTGCGCGTCTCCTTATGTTTTGTAATATAAAAGTCTGTTTTAAAACTGTCGCGACTAAGTATTTGCTCAGCCTAAGAGTTGCCCGCGGATTTGGCTGCATATATGTTTTGACTGCTGCTAAAAATAGTATCAGATACAATACTTTATAGTTAATATTTTTATAGAATCACTAGCTGAGCCAACAGACGTTGTTCTGTTCTTACTATGATACATTTTTGTATGATAATCCTGACTATAGCTAACACAACGAAATTCGAAAAAAGAATTAGCAACATTGGTCTATCCCTTCAGGCATGATGCTATGATTAAAGAAAATGGTTAATTTTTACATTTGTTTTGAATTTTGGGAAGCCTCATTCATGGGAGAACTTACTAATCACCTTTCTTTCACTTAAAACTCATTAACGAGCACTGACGTTATGGTAAATAATTGAAAACCAGTAAAACTTCACAAAACTGACATTAATTTGAATATTATTATGTCGCCTTAGTAAGAAATTATTTTTATTGATCGCCTCGTTTGTCGAGGGGCTAGCGTACACGCCTAACACCACCGATCGATCGCAAAGCTCGGGTTCGATTCTCGATGGAAGCAGGCGTGTGATGAACATTTAGATGTCTGTATTTTGGGGACTAGATGTCATTAAAATTTATCCTGGTATTTGTTATAGTATTTCTATGTATTGTAATCGTTGACTAATACATATAGCACAAGCATTATTGCTTGCTTTGGGGTTAGATTTAATTTGTGTAACTTGTCCAGGGATATTTATGTCTATTAAAAAAGCAACCAAAATGCTTAGCAAATACTTTTCGAACTGAAGCAAGACAATGGCAAGCACTAACGTTATAGTAAATAATTTAAAGGTATGAAGTATGTTATTATATCGTCTAAGTAAATCCCTGTAATGTTATAAATGCGAAAGTTAAAAGCGCCTGGTGACCGTGACGCGTGGCTCTCTGGTCTATGTCCATCAGTGGACGTCCTCTGGCTAATGATGATGTACGTATGTTTGTTTGTGTGTTCCTCTTTCACACATGAAAACGACTGAACCGATTTTTATCAAATTTGCCACACACAAAGATGCTATAAAGATTGCCAGGTTATACCATATAAAATATAGTAAATGGCACTGGTCTAAAATGACTTACAGCCGCACTCAGAGACGTCAATTAACATTTAATCTATCATTAAGTTACTTAACGACTGATTAAAAGATAATTAATATCTTTGAGTGAAGTTATAAGACGTCTTAACCCTTTTTTACATTATCCATTATTTATTATTTTGTTTATCTGCGACTTCGTCCGCGTAGAATAGTTACGATTTTTGCAATTGGGATTGATTTTTCAACAAAGTAGCAAACCTTTATTTACTACGATATGGATATTCAATTTCATAAAAATCGGTCCAGCAGTTTGATTGTGCAAAAGTACCATTTGTGTGTCATACACATAGTATCACAGGCGGACTTAAGCACTTATAATAGCAGTATGGATTAAAAAGTAAAAGACGAAAATAGCTTGACGTCTTAACCTTCGACACTTTTTAAATGGAATATTTAAACATCTTTTAACACAGGGGGCCATGACGAATGTTGATCCAGTTTCACCAAACAGGTTATAAATCACTGGTTTTAAACCAGAATGACTGACACATTATGTACCATCGACGAAGGTTTGAGAAGATTAATGAGTAGCGGTATCGCCTCTGTGGTTTAGGGGTTCATTTGTTGGACTTGACTGCCTCAGTTCCCGGGTTGGAATCCCGGGTCGGGCAACAAAACGAAACTTGGGTTTTTCCAATTTTCTAACAGAAAAAGTTGCTTGGGATTGTATATGTGCCCGGTTGGCGATAGGCTTGCCACCTATCACTTTGTGGGACTTAGTGTCTTTGGCTAGTCATGGGTGCCCTGGTTGTGCCGCCGACCTCTTCGGGAATATGAGCGTGAGGATACTTTTTAAAGAGTAGCTGTGATAATTCCAAGCAGTTACGAGTGGGGTTCTGAGAAGTGGAAGCGATTTACTGCCGCCAAGGTGCTCGCCATTATCATGTTTTGCTCTTAAAGCTGGGATGGTTAATTTTCTAACATAAGAGGTTTCATGCCTGCTTTAGGTTGAAAAAAGATGTTTTTGGTGCCTGTATGTGACGTAAAACAGGAAACTGGTCTGTTTGTCACTTTCCTAGTAGTAGTTAACTTTGTGGAGGCTTATTTTTTATTTTTTTTTATTTTTATGATAATGGAAGACAAACAAGCAGACGGATTTCCTGATGGTAAGAAATTAACGTTTTAATTTTTTTTAATGTTTCTTCTAATTTTAATACAGTGATGGGCTATAAGCTCATAGCGAGTAAATCCTTTCTTATATTTAAAACGGCTCTTTCATGATAAAAAAGGCTTATCTACATACACACATATCTTCACGCCAAGTCCCTTATGAGGTAGGCAGAGAGTATCGAGTGCCAGACCTCACGATCCCGACACACTTGTCTGGTTTCCTTCACGTTAATTCATACAGAGACGCCGGTTTCGGAGACTCTTGACACCACCCTCGGATAATATCCGTGTGATCTGATCGTCAAATGTCAACCTTGGTCTCCCTGGGTACCTCCATCCAACCACATTCGCATTGTATATCTGCTTTGTCAATCTTTCATCTGTAATTCTTTCCAGATGACAGAACGAGCGGAACATGCGTATATAAGACTTGTAAAGCTTAGTACATATTTTTAGTTGTTTTGAACCGACTTTGAAAAAGGGAGTAGGTTACATGCTTGACTCCTATATTTTTTAGGTGAATTGATTGATTGACTAAAAATTGTGTGTATCAATAAATAATCATGTAATCTCAAAACAAACAAAAAACAGTGTGTCAATAGTAAATCGTGAATAAATAATTAAAAACATATTAAAATATTTGCACACCACAAGTTGGTAGAATATGTAGGAACGCTTAAATAATTTTGTAACATCTTTGTAACACCCATATTCCGCAAATAAATAGTTTTTCTTTTCTTTCTTTTCTTTCTTCTCCGTCATTTGGAAACCGATTACAGATTTTTTTATGTTTGAGAGCGTACTTACGAGGTGACCACCAAGTCATGATCTGATGGTGGAATCCCAAGATAATCAGTGAAAATACTAAATTTTTGTGTACTTAAACGAAGAAGTCATTAAGATTAAAGTCAATTTTTTGCAGTTTTACTGCGCTTAAATTATTAATTTGAATATAGTAATTTTAAATATTGAATTTTATCTGCTCTTTTTGATACAGTTAATATATGGACAAATTATATTTCCGAATGTGTACCTATATCAACTAACGAATTAAGATCTGCTTTACGAAATGAGTACGTCGATCATTTACAACATTAAATTAACCAAATCATAACTTCAGCTCAATAAAACAGCAAAAAACCGACTCGAATTTCATAACTACGTCGTTTAATTGAACAAAAATATGCCTAATCGGTACATATCATAAAACAATGTCCCCCGACCGTATTTCTCTGTCTGTTTGCGATAAACTCAAAAACTACTGAACGTATGTGATTTTCACCGGTAGATAGAAAATTCCCGGGAAAGTTTTATATGTAAATTTCTTTTGGTTTTGTGCAAATTTGTTGAAAAATTATGGTATTTGTTTAACATGTCAGAAAAAATTATAACCTTTGGAAGTTCTCATCGAAAACGCAGCTAAAAACCTTAGAATTTTTACAAAGCAATGTATGAGGAGATTGTTCCCTTTATTTATTTTTAACAAAAAAGTCCGCGATGTTGTATGTCTATCATTTATATTGTATTATGGAAAACGCATATCGTCTTGATAATAAACACGTAGTAAAGTACTCCAAGGTTCAGCCTGGCATTGTATTTTTTAACAAAATGTGATACAGACTATATTATCAACTATCGCCTCTGTGGTCTAGCGGTCCGGGTGTTGGACTTGACTGCATGAGGTCCCGGGTTCGAATCCCGGGTCGGCCAACAAAAAGAAAATGGGATTTTTCCAATTTTCTAATAAAAAAATTAAATGTTGGTCGGGATTGGAAATATGCCCGGTTGGCGATAGGCTTGCCACCTATCACATTGTGGGACTTAGTGTCTTCGGCTAGTCGTGGGTGCCTTGGTTGTACCTCTGCCTACCGTTTCGGGGATATGGGCGTGAAGATATTTTACTTTACTTTTACTTTATTATCAACTATATTTTACTCCTACGTGAGTCCACGTTTATTAATAACACTAATACAGTATTAAAATTTATTAAAGTAAATACAATAAGTCCTAGAAGTTTCAGGCAAAATATGATCACCTTTTTAATTTAATAATTTAATAGAGTTAAATTAAAAATTAAATGTTGAAAAATCGACGAAAACCGTGAACGTACTACCTACCATCCCCAAGGTATACCATCGGTCTCTCCCCTTGCAACTCTCATTTTTCGCTTTCTCCACTGATCTGACGGATGAAGTCTGTTACCTGAGCGAAGTTGAGCCAGGTCGCTAGTTATATATAACTTAAAACCACTTTTCGGATGTTAATCGAATTTGTAAGGGACTGTCTGAATACTTTACAAAAAATTAATTACAAAAATCCATTAATATTTGTTGGAGTAATCTTATAGCAAACAAACAAAAAACAATCAGATGAATAAAAACTTCCTTCTTTTTGAAGTCGATAAAAACTGTGCATTTTCGAAAAATGAACACGTGAATTCAACAATCGAGTATTTTTTCCACATTCGTGCATAATGATGCGACGATCTGTGATCTGAATCGATACCGATATCGATAATATCGTTTGTCACCCGAATAATGGCTATTCGAGAACAGTTTTATGTCTGTAATGTCTCGAGAGTCGGTCTTATGAAGGAAAGTGACTTTAAAAAAGTGAATTGTAAGTAAAGTTGACGTTTTACGGGCTCACCGTGGAATTATTTCGGAACTTTACTGCCGGTGTCGAAATGTTCTCATTGCGTAAGTAACCCTGTCCACACTGACAGATTACAATTTCGCATTCGCAAAGTAATGCATGTTGCAACACAAGTGTTAATTTAATTTAAAAAGTGCATACCTAATTAAGCGTTTTAATGTGGCCTTATTAAAGTGCAAGCAAATTTAACTGCTTTTGAAATATGCTTCAAATGTAACTCCACTGCTGGTATCGTGCCTATAGCAACTTGCTCGGGTAGGGATACGTATATACCGCCTTGCCTATTCCTGCCACCAAAGTGACTCTCTCATGTTCCAGTCTGGGGGGTAGGGAAGCCGACAACCTTGCACAATATAACATAATTGTTAATTATAAAATGTAATTACCTTAGATCTTGGATAATTATTAATCATAGGTATAATATATTATATAATATAATTAGATCTCATAGGACAGCGACGCACCTATAAAATCATCACGAACTTGTTCGCTTTAAAAAAACAATTTTATGTCATAGTTGTAGGATATACCAGAAAATGCGATAAATAAATAAAAAAGTTCTGAGGTTAGCACATATAAAAAATATACAGTTGCATTGAGAACCTCTGCTTTTCTAAAAATCTGTTGAAAGCACCAATAAGAAGCAAAAAAGTTTTAAAAAAAAATATATGATTTTGTGACAATCTTTTATTTAAAGTGATTATTTTCAACAGTGGGGAGTTTTAGGAGTTCCTATTACCACCTTCGTCTTCATCAGCAAGTCAGCTCCATTATGTTTTGGCATTTTATGTTCATTAAAATTGAGTGTGTATTGCAAAAACAAGCTTACTCAGTTGTTAATCCACATTAAAACATAGTATATTCATGCCCATATCCCCGAAGTGGTAGGCAGAGGTACAAATAAGGCACAAAATCCCATAATGTAATAGGTGGCAAGAATATCGCCAACCGGGCACAAATCCAATCCCGAGCCACTTTTTTTATTAGAAAATTGGAAAAACCACACTTTCCTTCTGTTGCCCGACCCGGGAATCGAAACCGGGACCTTATGAAGTCAAGTTCGACACCTGAACCGCTAGAACACAGAGGCAACAAGTGTTATTCAAAACGTGTAAAAAAGTGTTTTCCGCGATTATCATATTTTTGATTTCGATGTATAGCTTTTAACTACAATGGTTATCTGTGTTCTCCTTATAAGGTTTCAGTGAGTGATTCCGTCTGATATTTATTTATCTTATACATAAAGAAGGAATCTTTTTAACCAATAAAATCTTTTTCGAGGACGCCATTAAAAATTATGACTTTGATGTTTTGCTGTACCTAATTAGGGTTATATTAATAACTTTAAGATCCGCCTTGCTGGTTTACGAGACTCAGATTCGATTTCATACGGGGCCCAGCATTTGTTTAATTTGCCATAAAAGTGTATTAACATACACATACTCCCTATCAAAATAGTAATATCTGCTGTAGGGATAGTATTTCTCTATATAAATGTAATTTTTTTATATTTTCGTTGTATTAAAAAAAAATACGCCCATATCCCTGAAGAGGTAGGCAGAGGTACCACCATGGCACTTACTATTAACCCAAGACACATAGTCGCCAAACGTAATAGGTGACAAGCCTATCGCCAACCGAGCACATATCCAATCCCGGGCAACATTATTTTCATTAGAACATTGAAGGTACATATTTTTTTTCATGTTGCAACTGTGAAACCAAATGAATGAAAATATTAAAAAATCTAAGTCGATAAGACATAATATGTCATATTATGAAGGATAGAAGAAAACATTTCACAATGTTTAGAACTACAGTGCTGCTATATTATATAATCACAAAGCAATTTATTTTTAATGTTATAATTTTTCATAATCTGATTATCTAAGTTTTAACTCAATTATATAAAACTTATTAGACAAATATTGTTCAAAAGTAGTTTTTTCGTTTTCCGAGCCGGGGATAGAACCCGGGATCTCAAGAGGTCAAGTCTGACGTCGGATCGCTAAACCACAGAGGCGATGAAAGGGGCGATTTTTATAGTATAATATTTGTATTGCTAGACAAACAATATAAATATTATACAATAAAAATATGCGCGTGATTTTTTTTATTAACTGGAGGTTTATTAAATTTATTACTTACTGTATCTATTTAAGTATTTCTTTGTTTTGGTATTCTAAAAGTAGTAATTAATGACTTTTAATGAAAAGGTAAGCAATCATCATCAAATCCCGAGTAGCGTTGTTTTCATAAGAAATGTGGATAAACAAACTTTCATTTTATTGACCCAGGAATTGAACCTGGGACTTTATGAAGACCATCACCAGACTATTGTAAGACCAAAGAATATATTCTATGTTAAGGTGGTTTGATTAATATAGAAACTGGAAATCGACTCGAATTCGATAAGAGAAAAGATAAAGTGTAACAGATGTTGTACAATGTAATACGTAAGGTAAAAGCTATCAGTTCTTACATCTGCATTTGTAACTCAAAGACTAGTTTTCCACTTTATTAAAACCAAATCCACCATAAAGGAGGACGTTATCGATACGTCTGTATGTTTCTTGATTGCTTTATACTCGAATACTCGGTTAATAATGAAGCGATGTTGGTGATACATAGCACCCGACAAAAAGATGGGTGTTATAAATTTTACGTTTTCTGTTTTGCGTGAAAGTTTTCTTAAAATAAATGTTCCCATTTTGCTGTGATCGCTTCTATGGTTTAGCGGCGTCAGACTTAATTTTTCGAGGTTTTGGGTTCGATCCCCGGGTCGGGCAACAAAAAAAAACCTTTATTTCCAACTTTCTAATAAAAATGACGTCACCCAAAATTGGATATGTGCCAGGACGACGGTAAGCTTGCCACCTTTCACATTGTGGGACTTAGTGTCTTTGGCTAACAGTGGGTGTGTGGTTATGCCTCTGCCTACCTTTTCGGGAATATGGACGACGAAACTTTTTTTTGTAAATTAATACAATAAAATTTTATTAAGTAAGTATGTCATCAATGTATATTAATGGCGCTCAGAATAAAATTGGATCCCTTTTTTATAACAAACTTTAACCCAGTTCCTATAATCAACGAACCGTAATCTGTAAGCATAATCATTGCTCATAGTTTAACAGAATATGATTTGAGTTATCAATAGACAACGAACGATCGTAGTTATTTTTTTTACTATTCGTACAAAACATTACAATTCGTACCATATTACATCATTAAATCAAGAATATGCCTGTCGACATGGACTATATTGTTATTTTAGAAAACAATAGCAATGAGGAAGTGGGGTATATCATAGTAAGTGGAGTGGACACAGGGCAGTGTCGCTGAATGCCTTGCCTTGTGCCCTGCTTACGGACTTTCACCGTCCACTTCCCGATACACTGATAGCTCGTTTGGAAAGATCTTACATTATTGATAGTACGCAAATTCCTTAAGTTATTTTCCTTACGAGAAGTTTACAGATGATTGCAGTTTTTAGAATTTAGTTCCTAAATACCATTATTCAGTACCCATTGGTAATAGCCCTATAAAATAAATTCAATATTCGAGTTTATTGTTGGCGATGCATAATTACAATATTTGGTGTTTACAGATAATTTGTCAATATCTATATCTTAATACGTGATGCCAAAATTTTGGAACCCATTTTACGGAACTTGGGTGGACACAGGAGCATAAAATTTAGCACACTTATGCAGAACGCTATATTTTTTCATTATTAATGCTTATAAATTACATTAAATCAATAAGTAAAACATTACCCACACTACCATGTAATTGACACACACAAACAAATATATTGATCATTACGATAAAAGATTACAGATTGCGAACTAAAAAGTTTGGAAACAAAGTGGTTGGTCTTAAGAAATGAACATGGCGTTCTTTTTCGAATTTATTACGGTCGAATTTCGACCAATGGGTAACCACTAGTTAGAATAATTAGCGAAAAATTGGTTTTAGGTTACAACAACTGATTTTAGGTTACTCTCGAAGCTCGATTCGCCCAATATTGGAAATTGGAATCGAATATGTCAGTTTCGGTACTTTTGAACACAAGACTGGCGTATTGTTAACATTTAGTTAATAGTAAATCATTATTTTATCGGATTCGTTGAATTTATTTATAACTGAATGTTAACAATCCGCTAGTATAATGTTCAAAAGTACCAAAAATGGCATATACGATTCCAATTTCCAATTTGAATAATATCGAGATTCAAGAGTAACCTTACTGATCCAAAAAATCAAGATCTCCAGATAAAAGCAGCTTATGAGACATAAGATCTAAAAAGTTTTGTTTATGTATATACAAAAATTTATAAAAGGTAAAAACGTAACACATAACCATATACAAAAACTTCGGAATTTATAGTATCAGGTGAGATTAAGTTAATTAACCTGTACCTTTTTGTAAACTTTAAGATTTTTTAAAAGATAACTCTCAACACACTTTGAAATAACCATCTAACTGGGACACAATAAAATGTAACAAGGGAAAAGTAAATTGTAACAACTCAAATAAACTTATTTCACAAGTCTGCGTGTCAGATAACGTGTTTTCTCTTCGAATACGCAGTGTTTTGATTGCCATGATAAATGTGCTTCTGAGCTCTGACGAGCATAAAAGACTGTATTAAAAGTTCACGCACAAAGAATTTGATTTATTACTTTATCGGCTATATTTCTTTGTAATTATTTTCGGGTCAACCGAGATACTCCCACTCACGACCCGCCCGAAGCTGCTAAATGAAGACATCGTATTCAATACTCCGATAAATCATTCATTTATAATATTAAAAAATCTGTCTAGTTGAAATATTATCGGAAACTAAAAGATTCGTACTTGCGGCACGAATTGTTGCAAAACAGGGTTGACACGTATATTAAAATGAAAATACTTTTGTTTTGTGCTCATAAATATTATAGCATTTTTATTATTTGACTGTATTTAATATAATAAATGTTGCATTACGTACAGTCTACATGTGTGCATTTTGATATTATCAAAATTTATCACATATTGTTATGTTTTGCAAATGCATGCAATGCGAATGTGGTGACTAGTTGAATTTTTAAAGATTTTGACTCTATAAATACTTCTCAATCAGAACGTTATTATAAATATATAAATTAATGTCACAAAATTGCAAAATTTTATTGACACATCAATGTTATGAGAAAATCGGAATCGAAAGATTTCGCTCTCTCAAACAATACGTTTGAAATGTTCAAATGTGGAGAGAATGGTGACATACGTTATATTTTACACATTGGACACTGAATAGTAACATATATGGTGTTTGAAGGCCAATGTTAACTACCACCATCAGGAAAGCCATACAAAAAATATATTTTTCGAGCACGTATGCACGTTCACAAGTAGTTTTTTTATTGAAAATTATGCAAAAGCTGTGTTTTAAAGAAGATATCTTTTATCACCTTATCGGCAGACTATGTTGGGGCTGGACATTTTTTTTGAAATCATGTAACCTAATCTATAAATAAATGATTTTTTATTTTATTTTCATTCAATAGATCAGTCTGGCAAAATAAGAAGCAGTGTTAATTGTATTATTAAAATAATTCAACGATTGAGTAAAATAATCTTGAAATGTTCGCGTCAAACGTAGCTATTTCAAATTTTACTCAATTTCTATATTAATAACAAACCTATACAAATATTAAAATTCATTAATACTTTTTAAAGTGTGTGCCAACCCTAAGATAAATGAAATTTATTTGCATGCACTATTTGTATTTATTGGCTGGGCTAATTTTACTTATTGACCAATTATGACCTTTACTGCTAGTAACATTCCTAGACGAAAAGATTTACTACTATTAAAATACAATAAAGCCTATTTTCCGTTGATACATATCAATGTCCTGTACCGTAATAAGTGTTAGGTTTCGAAGCGTAGACTTGGATAGGTGGTCGAGCCAATGAGATTTTATGAGGATCAGATGATAAGTTATGAGGTTTCTATCAGTACATAAAATAATAAGGTTACGATTATATCGGGTGTAAGGAGAATTTATCACATCGCTGAATGTTTGCACGGTTTATACATTTTATCGTCGGCACTTGGTGGGATTCTAATGACATTTTTTTGGTAACACTTATTTTTTTAATGACACATTTTGTTATTTTTTTAAGTGAACCAGTTTTTATTTTTAATGACATTGTAAAAATGAAACTGTTTTGCTTAGAACAGAAAGCGATAGTAGTGTGTTGTGGAAAAGAACGAGTGTTACTTTAAAAAGCTTGTCTTGTTCGTATCTAACAATGATAGTTATTCATTGTATGTCAGTTTGATGATAAAAAGTTGGTCAATATCATTGCTAATAGGTCAAGTTTCTTAACATATACAACACAGCATCAATCATTGACAGATCTCGGGTTATAACTGATACATGGACATATCCGAATTTCTTGTATAGAAGATAGTTGTTATGTACTTAAACATGTTGCATTGACTTAAAACGTTTGTGTGTGTGTATGTGTGTGTCTGCGTTTTTGTCTAATGCATGATATGTTTCGGTAGGATGGAGCGATATACGCGGATTTTCAAGCTATTGCATTGCTTCAATCGCGGGCATTGAGCGTGGAAACTGAATTTAGAAATTCCGTAACGAATATAACCTAACACCTCCCACTCCGACCAGCACAGCGGTGATATTTTTTAGTTTTGCCATCTATAGATGAATAGCAGAACTTCTAATGACTTTTTGATCACGCTTGTCTCTTTCGTTCAGCAACTCGACTCTAGGTGGCATGGGTTGTAATCTGCGTAATCCCCCTCTTTACCCCGCAAATTTGGTGACTCATGTCTGCTTATGTAATAGCGATACCGCGGTAGTCTCCGAGTACGCGCGTCTTTTTATGAAAGTTGACGTGTTCGAGAGTCTTGTCTACATTACGTGAAGATTCGTCG
>NJDC01001995.1:544224-569167 GCA_002245475.1 Calephelis virginiensis | reverse complement strand
CATGCCTGCTTATGTAATAGCGATACCGCGGTAGTCTCCGAGTACGCGCGTCTTTTTATGAAAGTTGACGTGTTCGAGAGTCTTGTCTACATTACGTGAAGATTTGTCGGGCACTATTGAAATTTTTAAATTTAGGATTATTAATCTTAAAGACCCAGATCGCTTATCTCTTGCAAATTAAACCCTCAGCAAATATTCAAATAGCCTGCATAGCTTACAAAACAGTAAATCTTTGTCGCAGTCTAAGCTGAAACTGATGCAGTACTACATCAATGCGGTAAACGTCTTAGTGTCTACTGAACGGTCGTTTTATGGCCCTCTTGCATTTCGTTGCGTGTTTGTCTGTTAAATATGATTCTCTATGGACTTTATAATATAGTGGATCGTTTATATACAAGGTTGAATGTGTAATGCTTGTAGTAACGCATATTAATGGTTATAATTAACTTCACATACGTGGCATTTGTGTAATTGTAATATGTTTTGTATGAAGGTTTTTTATAGAATCGTATTTGTATTTTATTGCATCAGCAACCTGAGGGTATATTGATAAGAATGTTTTTTTTAAGTTTACCGACTAACACTAGCTCTTATCCGAACATGGCAGAGCCGAGTAATAACATTTTGGTGTAAGACGTAATGTTACAACTAGGCCACGGGAACCGGCGGTGCGAACGGCGAGGCGACAATTCGCGCGGCACCGTTTGCAGGCCACGGGCAGTCGCGTTCGCCGAATTACATATGTAAAAATTGTTTTTAACATTATTTACAGCAACAAAAATCTCGGTGCTCATTTTTCGCGGCGAAAACAACTAAACTCATTTAATCGATGTACTATTCGCCGCTCGTGTCGCTCGACTCCGTGGCTTGCTTCTTACTGATTCATACGTTTGTTTTGCTCGCCCGCCGCGCCGCCAGTCGCCCCCGCGATTCGCTCGATACATTTCACCGGTTCGCTAGTCGCCGCGGCGCGTGGCATGCTAAGAACATTGCTATACATTTGTTTCAGTCGCCAGACGCGCCGCCAGTCGCACCGCGCGATTTTTCGCTTTAGCGATTTTCCCGTGGCCAGGCTGTAAGTCGTAATTAATATAGTCACTTGTTACAAAACTCTGTCACCTGAATATGGTTACGGGGATAGTCACAGAAATCGACACTAGGTTCTTACGATCTGCTTAGTAGGAAAGCTGCTGACTGGCTGGCTTTTACAATGCCTCACTGCGCCAGGATTAATAGGTAGCATTAGCTTGATTAGCATTAGGCAGCTCCTAAAATTAGAGGACACGTTTTTTTATATTACAAAATTAAGATTTGCCAGGATCGTGAGGATTGGCACTCGATACTCACTGGCTACCCCGTAAGGGAGTTGGCGTGTAGATATGTATGTAAGTATGTACAAAATAAAGAAAATGGAATAGTCCATTTAAGTTTCTATATTTTATTATTAATAATTACTAGATTATTACAAACGGGAGATGGGGTCATCTCATTCCGATGCCGAATAAATTTTAAGAGTTTCGATATGGCAAAGAACAGTAACCTACCTGCTACCTTGCCTTCCAGATCGGTACATGACCAGATTTGTCATTATTGCGCCAAGAATAGGTAAGGTAGTGGATCTCAATACCGGTTTGATAGGACTCTATCACCGGCGGTCTTGTTTGTGATGACCCATTTCACCTTTGCTCGCCTCTTACGAGCTGTCAGCTAGGACGGCAGATAGTCTATTCCACAAAGAAATGGAAGTCACAATAACGACTTTCTCGTCATACCCCTCCAGCTTAGAAGGCACTATCGCTAATAAGCTTACTGAACCAAAAATACTGATATTTTAGTCTCATATTGACAATGTATAATTCACTAATGTGTTCATGGCAATCCGTAAACTTTTTTATCTACTTAGCCTGTAATAATCCTAAAACTAAACATTTTCATTGTCTCCCAATAAAATCTATTATAACTTCTAATTATTTGGTTTACTCGTACGTCAGCTTTCTAACAAAAAATCGGTATCTATATCGGTTCATTTGTTTAAGAGTTATGACGTCACAGACAGACATACACAAAGCATGTCAACCACGTAACACCCCTCCTTTTTTCGTCGATAGTTAAAAATGTACAGCTTCTACTAAACCTCGATATTTTAATTAATTTTTAACATCTAACATCTTATTTCCGTCCAGACTAATAACAGTTATACTCAAAACATGAATCGGATTATCTCATGTTAAAACACAATTCATTCAATTGACTATTATTAAAATAATAACAGACACAAATATATTATTCATTTGCTTACTCATACCCCTAACCTAAATACCCTCCAGCAGTATGCTTAATTACACAGCTTCTTCAGTATACATTAGTGTGGTCATACTGGTTTAAGATCTACGATCGTAATCTGTATCTGGGCTTGGCTCATGGATACGACGTAAATCAGACATTTATAGTTTTTGCTCAGACTTATACATTTAGATACACCCTGTATTTAGAAGAGATGGAAATAACATTTTTTTTTAACCATGAGTTTTAAATAGACTGGTATAGTAGTACTATTAAAATTATGCGTTTCGGCTATACTCGTCAAGCTTCGGAAATTTGAATGTATTTTAAAGATGTTTATGTATAGAGTTGTTATTCCATAATTAATCATTTCGCTTTAATTTAGATTAGGTTAGCCAATTTAAAAAGAGTAAAAAGTGTAAAGCCGTAAATTTAAATAGTATTACTATACAGTTTTTGCTTAGACTTTAAATATTCCGCTACAGCATTGTTTAAAAAATTGGAGCTATGTCATTTTACAATATAATTATTCACAAAAAAGGTGGTATTACCGTTGGTGTAAGTATATTTCGACATCTGTACTGTCAGAAAAAGTTAAGGAAATAAGTATTCTAAGTCACCCTCGCAATATATTTTTTCAAAATTAACATATGTCCATAAAACATAAATTTTAAGAAGTAAAGTTCTTAATTTAAAAAAAATTGTGATATGCATTCTGTAAATACAAGGAATAAAAACAATATTGCTGTACATATGTTCCGTCTCCTCAGAATTAGTTATTCTTTCATGGGCCAATGTACACGTTTTTACAATGCACTTCGCGGACACACTAAAGCTTACCATTTTATGAATTTAAAAAATGTATTAAATTTAAGTTGTGTGATAAGGGTTATTATAAGATTTCAGAATATTTAGAATATAGAAATGCTTATTAAATTAATTTAAGTAATTGCTCCTCATACTTATTATATATGTAGTGTATTCTTATAAATTAGATTTACAGGAAAACGACAAGCGTACTGATTTCTTTTCGCCGGATCTTAGTGAATCGCTTTGAGATTTGTATAGACGCGACACAATAAATAATCTTCGTAAGATTCAAGTGAAATAAGTGTTTTCTATTCTATCCTATTGATATCGTAAATAGTAGAATTACTAAACAAATAAAGTAACGTTGAAAGTATAAACGTATCTTTTGAAGTACATTCGCATCGTAAAGTAGAATTGGCTTCTCGATCATTAGCGGCGCGTGCGCAGCGCGTGCGATGTTACGGCATCAAATAAATAGTATTAGCATTAAGTACAATGAGATATGATGCTATACATTCCATTAAGATGAGTTTTATGAAGTTTCTTTGTATAATTAAGCAATGTCTTCTGTTTCGCTTATAATAAATCATAGATGATGCTATTAACTTAAGTACAATCAATACGAAAAATATAATTTTTTTTGAGACTGTTGGTATGAGGACATTAAATACGTTAGACAAAAGTTGAGCTTAATGCATTCAAAATTATCGACCAACAAACCTTTTGGCTAGCAAAAAAACCAAAATATTTAGTATCAAAGTAAATAACGTGGTCTAATCTATGTAAGCGTTTGAATATTATAATTAAGAGTTTTTTTTACTTATAAGCTCTGAAAGCAATTATCTGCTTTAAAATGGTTTTACTATTAAAACTACTTAAATAAACTGAAATCGAAATTTTTTTGTTGATTTTTGTATATGAATTTATTTCAGAAGCAAAGAAGAAAATATAGTACTTTAGTTAAAATATGTTTAAATATACACATGCATAATCGTATTGTGTCATAACATTATCATTCTAAAATGAATGATACACTAATAAAGCATACGACAAAATTGGTGATAATGTTGATATTACACTAACTATTGTTATTACAAAAATTCTCAAAATTATAGCTCATATCGATTTCCCTCCAAGTTCGTCCCAGGGTTATTAAGAATATAAGCTTTTTATTTATTACTTAGCACCTTATTAAATATAAGCGCTTTTTTAATACTACCATAGTGACCACGACAAAATAGTAGAATCTTGGTATAGCTCGTTGGGTATTGGTTCCACAACCGTATATTTTTTGTTGACATTGAACTGATGTTAGTTCAAGTTTTGAAGGTAGACTAAAATAAAGAGACATCTCATAAATGATTATTTATTAGTCATGTCATAGCGATATACTTTTTTTGCATATATGCATAATGAATTTTTTTAAAAAAAAACAATGTTTTTCTTATTAAAAAACTTTTGTCCCCGACGATACTTTAATGATTTGACCAAAACAATAGCGATGGATCTCCATGCATATAATCCAAGTAGATCTAAAATTATCCAATCACAATTGACACGACACGGTGTAATTTAGCGAGTGTTTTCAGCGCGCGCGCCGCACCGCCCACGCGCATGCGCACCATCAATCATGCAGAGGCCCATTCTTTATCACATGACATTCTAATGCCTTTAATGTTTCGCAACACAGGGTTAACATTTGACCACTTGGGCGCATTGTCTTTGATTATCTTTTGAGTGAGGTCACGAATATTCTATATCTTTGTTTTTGATGATTGCGTTCTTGCTACTAGCGATTTGTTTTATGAAAGAAGATATTTAATCTATTAATGTTGAAAGCGGTTTTTTATCTTACCTTATTTCATTTTCCAGGGGATGTCGATATAATTGAAAATGGGAGTAAATGATAACGGGTATGCGTTTTTTTAACTATTTTTTGTTACACTTACATTTTATACAGTATATAATACACACGTACAGATACATATTATCTTTAACTTTTATTAAAACAAAAGAAAAACGCATCAAGTGTTTCAACGATAGCGTTAAACATTAACAAATTTAATACTTAATCATTTTCTTTTAAATAAATGCCCAAAACTTAACACATTTAACTCGCGCATATAAATATCTAACTAAAAAGTATAAATATCTAAAAATGTTTATACTCAACGGCTTTCATTTAACATTATTACGATTTACTTTTAATATTTCCGCAACGCTGTTACTAAAATACTGTACACTGAACTGTACTGTTATTAAAATAGGTATTACAATGTTGACCATAGCTAACAATAAATAATGTAACAACTCAACAATGCTGCGAATTATCAGCTCTCGTAGAGTTCGATTCAAATATGTCGCAGGATCGTATCTGTATGTAAAATAAGGCGAATTTTCGTAACATGCCGGCGCCGAGCATTCATCATAGAAATGTGGACGGAACAACCCACGCGTAGTATTAATGCAGAACATTTAATGTATTATACCATGCTTGGATAGAATGGACTTTAAGGCCCGATTCACACTTACCACAACCAAATTAAATCGCAAAATACGTACGGCTGTAGTTTGTGCAGATGCGTTGTAGTATTGAACAAATAGACCCTTACTAAAAAGAATGCATGGAACTCAAAAAAATAAATGTGGTTTTGTTACTAGCATGCGATCAGAATTGTGGTTGCGATGTTGTCAGTATCACCCAAGTGGTCGATAATGACGACAAAGGGTGGTTCGTGTAATTTTCACTATTCATTTTTGATACAAAATTACACCCGGTCATGAGGTGTGGTGTAGTAGTGGCATGATACATGTAAAACAAGCTTAAGACCTATCTAATAATGAAATCCGATTTCACGAACGGGACGTGTCTATGCTATGATAATGTTTTCATTTAAGGCAACAGTACGTATTTGGGGCTGCAAGATAAGATGCTACTACGTAAATCTAACCAGTTTTTAGGTTTGTGTTCAAGCGATAAATCTATCGGGTAAAATAAGCCATGAATGTATTCAAGCATGGGTATTTAGTGTCGAACACGTTGAATATGGTGTTCATTGAATCGAATGTATTAAATATTCATCATTTGATGCATTCTCACGCGTCAATGATCATGATTAATGTGATTTTTGCCATTTGGCTGAATTAAATGGATTGATGGAAAATATTGAGTTACACAAATACAATGCTTGTTGACTGTATTTTGTAAGTAGTGGGATTGTAGTTCACCGGCTTTAGCCTTTTATATCGCTTCATAGATCTTATATCTCAATTTATTGATGTACTTTGTTTGGTAGATATGTAGGACCCTGACTTTACTTCGGATAATGGGATTGAAATGTATGTCAATGATGTTTTATGATTGCATAAATACATTAGCTTTTGATATGGTCGTCTATTAGTATATAGTATCGACTTAGTATACTTATATATTAGAGTTTATTTTGTAGTACTAGATATTGTAATTTAATGTTACTATATCTATTTAACTTGAAGGATAGAAGAGCTTATGATTATAAATAAGTGCCATCATTTAGAACTTGAAATCTGGGTACCTAGAGGTAGAATAGACCCTCTCCTGCCAGTCAAATCGTTAGCCTGGGTTAAATGGATCATTACCATCGAGACTATTTGTCATAGAGTACTGTGCAGCAACTTGTCTGGGTAGAGACACCTCCTTACCTATTCTTGACGCCAGAATGACCCCATCACGTTCCGGTGCGTCTCACATTTTGACGTCAGGTGACGATGGATGTAACATGATTGGTTGGATGTATGAATGGTTAGAACAGTGGTGTGGTAAAAAGGTAGCATTTATTGTGTCTCTAGGACGAGGTTATTTTTTACCATCAGGAGAGCCGTGTGCTTGATTGCTGTCTTTTTACATAAAGACAGTTAAGATGAAAAAATATGGAAACGAATTTTATGTCGAACTTATAGACTACATAAAAATTGTTCAGATAAAAACCATCTCTGTATTTTGGCCTACTATTTTTTATAAAACAATATAGCTATATTCGTTAAAGAAACAAAACAAACAAGAGATCTTAAATACCTAAAGACACAGACAAGTAAATAAACTGTGTTCAGAATGAAAACAAAAAATGTAGTAATGGTACCTTACAAAAGTAAAAGAAAACGTTGAAAAACAATACAAAGTAACATTCGAAGATCAAAAGGATCAATTGTTTTTGCAATGTCACTAGCATTATGATAATGCGAAATCACCTCGGATAATTTCAGATTCGTAGACTGAGTGGAAAATTGAACGTCTGTTTTGCAATTATGTATAGAGGATTGTGAATATTATGTGTCTGTCTTGATGCGACTAATGTTAAACTGTGAAATGACATTAGATTGCTGAGGGCGGCGCGGCTTCCCTTTGTGTAAATACTATCATCGTGCCTCTACCCTCCGGCATGGTGCTATGGTTGACTGCATCAATAGCTTTACGGAATTCATTTAATTTTTAACCTCTTTAGTCTAGCAGTCCAGCATTGGACTTAATTTCTTGAGGTCCTAGGTTCGTTCCCTGGATCGGGCAAAACATGATGTTTTTTCTAAAAATATTCTTTCTTTCGTTTAATTACATTTCCCTATTTAGGTATAAGCCAATTGAGTATCACAAAGTAAGTAAGGTGATAGTTGCGATTTCTTTCGGTAGGTAAATAATAATTCTTATCTATTTGCCTAAACTTAACTATTAATCGTCACTAATAGATCATGTATCGATATCGGTACTCTACTTTTTCTGGACAGCCTTATAATGTCAAAATGGCAGCCATATTTAGTAGCCGGCGGTAGGCTTTATAGGCATACTTAGAGGTCAATATTTTAAACACTGAATTTTATCAGCTTATGTCTCTTTAGTCACTGACTATCTACGACGTTCGAGTTTCACTGCTGACAGAGCTTCATTGGTGTGATATCTTTATCTCAATGGATTTAATTCTTTGTTTAATTTGTAAGATCACTTTTACATTTTGATGGATTAGTAAATTCATATTTTGATTTGTTATTTTGTGGTTAATCTAAAAATTTCGTGTAATGTGATTAATAATTATTACTTAATTCTTATGAGCGACAACCCTACGCAAGTTGCACATGCGCAGGGCGCTGCGTCACTTCTTCAGTTGATCGGCGCCCGGGGCACGCGCCGGTCGTGGCCTACTATAATGGGTTCACCAGTCCCGTTCTTCCAATGTCATTACATCGCAAACTCATAATGAAACCGATTGAAAGATAGGTAAATTATTGCTTCTATGTAGACTAGAGCTGTTGGAATTCAATGATAAAAAAACAGTCTGTACATGATGTTTGAATAAAATGAAAAGAGTTATATTGGTTATAACGTGAAAACTAACGGCCAATTACAATAACCCATCAAAGATAAAATATAGAGCTACTTTAGATCAGCTACTAGGCTACTACTGTTATTTTTCAAAGATTAACTAAACTCCAGTATATCTATCTCCAACTGTAGATATGTTATTGAAATTGGCCGTTAGTTGCCAATCACCGTGACTTTGTTGTATACGATAAAGAAATGAATAATACACTTCTCAAGATTATTTTGTTTATTTATAGGTTTGTTAAATAATTTGTTTTCTCTCGTCATAAAACTATTAGTATTGATTTTAGTAAATGTTAGGCACGCTCTAGGCACAATTCGGAACTCATGATATTTGTTTTAAAAGTTTTATCTTTTCTAGATTCAACTTGTTGTTGATGTGGACGAATTTGTTATAAACTAATCTCAAAATTTTGTTAATTTTAGGATAGAATAGAGTAGAATAGAACATATTTTTATTCACATTCACTTTACAAGAGGCATCAGTGACGAGTCTATATAATACTAAAACTACCACCGGATCGGAACGCGGTCACACACTGAGAAGATTTGGCAAGAAACCCAGTGGGCTGTCTTTTTTTCCCTTATTCTATACAAATTTATTAGTATTACATCACCCATCATTACTAGTAAGAGATTGGTATGAGGAGCAATTAATCCCAAGCACTTTTATCCGACAGATATTCAGCAACGGTATAGTAACCTTTTTATACAATTTCACCTTGACACATTTTTTTCATTTATTTAATGGCAGGTCTTTCATCAGGATCAGTTTACAACTATTCTTTTATAATGTTGGACGCACAACAGATAGATTAGTATTTTTAGTAAAAGAGCTGTCTATCAGTGTAAATGGATAAAACATTAAGACATTGAAAATTATTAAAATCGATTACAATTTTCTATTGGGGCTATTTTTAATATTCTAAATCGGAAAGTAAATAAAACATTATATATATAATATTAGTAATAATATACCTTATTAATAACATATCTTATTAATAATAATATATCTATACTAATATTATAAAGAGAAAAGATTTGTTTGTTTCAAATGAATAGGCCCCATAACGACTGGACCGATTTCAAAAATTATTTTACCTTTGGAATGCTGCATTATCTCTGAGTGACATAGGCTTTGTTTAGTTAAAATCAGTGCAGTAGAAGCCAAGTTACGCAGGCGAAGCTGCGTGAAACTGCTAGTATCACATATACTCGTAGGCAGTCATGATGTCAATAACAAACGTAAGCATTTATTCTCTTTATTGTTAAACATCTACAATATTCCAAGGTTATAACAGAATATAATAAATGCAAGTAATGTTAATTATATCAAATCACACGTTCGACCTCTTTAGTTAATGCTTAAGCTGGAGGCTGCTTCATTTTCTGTCAAAGAGAAATATTATTAGCCATTAATGTTTGTATCTACTTGATTGTGGCGTATTGATTGGTTCCAATATTCTTGTGGTTTGTGATTCATTTATTAAACCATGGTAAATTAAAAAAATATATAAAACGTAGAAAAATAAGTAACTGACAGCATCAAGGATTGCGATAATAAAAAATACATTGCAACCCTTGTTTTTAATTCGATCGACAACACTTTCGCTTTTATTTCACTGGTTTGACGAAATCGCTTTAATTTTAAGTTGGATCCTCGTTTTACAAGTATTTTACATTCAGTCAAAGCTCATGTTAAGCTTAGAATTATATCGTTAACTCTCTTGTATTTTATCCATTTTATTAAACATTTGGTCTTATGAAAAATAATAATTGTGGTAGCTAAAGAGGCCTGCAAGGATCTTGGTACTTAACTCTCGATGCTCGCTGTCTACTTCGTAAAGGACTTGGCGTGAAGATATATTGTATGCAATATTTTAACTCTATTCCGAGCTTTCAGTATTTATATTTATGTAAATATATAAATAATTTAATGAACTGAAAATAGAAACTAAATAGAAATATATACAGAGCATAGAAAGGAATAGACAGCGTATAGATAGATAAAATAACTATGAAATATTTTTTTACTACCCCGGACAAAACGTATCAGTTTCAAACGAATAATGCGCATTAAAATCTGTGATTTGTTATGATTTATGATGACACAGATACGTAATCACACAAACACGTCAAACCTTGTCAAGAACCAAGAAGAAGAAGACCAAGAAAAACGTAAAACCTTGTTAAAGGTTTGATGAGTTTATACATTTCTACGTTATGTTCCTCTTTGCCCATCTTCAATAAAATGAATCCGTAAATATATAGTTTTATTTTCTTCGCAAGAGATAGTAACCAGCACGGGCTGTAATGACATTCCAAGTATCTATAATGCAGAGTTTTGCAATAACTTGGTTGATAATTTATCAATAAAATTTATTGTATAATTGAAATCTTCTATATGTAGCAAACACCATGTATATTTAAATTTACTCAATGACTAAACATTAGTAAATAATAACTTATTGTTACAAGGATTACAAATAAACAAAGCCCTATCCATGGTGAAAGTTAAAATTTAGCAATAGGTATTGAATATAATATGCGTAAAATTATGTGTCCATCGTGTTTGTATGTGAAACTGGTCAATACGGGCTATAGTCAATGGTGCGTAGCCTGCAGAGAAAACTTAAATAACCCGCTATTATAAGCCTAGAGCGATGCACTGGAACGATTTCAGCTTGATTCATATAATCTGTGCCGATGTTACAAGAAAATGTGGGAAAATTTTCACTGTCCAACACTGTAATTTGATAAGAGGAATCATCGCTCCGGTTGCACGATTGAAAACGACAGTATCCGCTAAGTGATGTGACTGGAACTAGTTGAGAAAACTCGATCGAAGGAAAGTAGTCAGTCAGCCCCTTTTAGATAATGCCACGTTCCAGCTATTTCATATCGCTGTTTATGTCACGTCGTGCTATCATTTGCGGAGCTATTTATTGCATTTATACAAGTATTGAATACGTGATAAGTGTATTGCTTATTTTACGTTTATATTTATAACTAAATAAAGTAACGCTAGGTATTTGTTTAATTTTTAAAAGCCAATTTAGCTAATATTCCAGCTACTTATTGTTTTTATTAATATTACGTGTTGTTATTATTTGCGGTGCTATTTATTACATTTATACGAGTATTGTATACGTGATAAATTAAACATTGTGGAGTATTTTTTATGTCAATTCTGTTTCCAGCTATTTAATACCACTGATAATGTTAATATTATTTACGAAACTATTTTTTACATTTCCATTTGTAGGTACTGAATACGTGATATTTATAAGTAAATAAAGCATTACTAAGTGTTTCTTTCTTTAATGTCAGTTCTGTTTCAATCTATTCAATATCACTTCTTGTGTAACATCACGCGGACATTTTCGGAGTTATTTATTTCATTTATCTAGTATTGAATACTGACAATACGTAAAGGTTTGTATTTTACGTGTTGTTTATATGAAGACATGTAACAATAACAAGCGTATTTGGCATTTTTTCTTTAGAGATATAATAATCCTCTTACTAGACGTGCTTTCACATATTGTATTGAATACAAAAGAAGTGTTTTTTATGTGAAATACTATAAGTTATAGACAAATGATATTTAGCCGTCTTTTTATATCCATCACATTTCGTCAATTTCAATTTTAGGTCACATCGTGTCAAAATTTGCGTAGATGTTTTTTTTTATTAAGTCCTACAAATTTGCAAGGACAAGTTTTGTTTGTTAATTCTTTCACACATCTAAGTACTGCGATTAGATTAAAAGACATTAAAATAATTATAAAAGATATTACTTTAAGTACTTCTTGTGTTACTTTAAGTACTTCTTATGCTACTTAAAGTGACACAAGTAAAGATTTAAGTATAATAAATAAGGATACACATATCTATAAAAGCTTTCATATGTATCAGTGACATCCGGTGTTTTTGTTATTAGAATTGACAAGTAAAGATTCATAAAAAAGACATCAACGCGTGACAGTGTCACTACAATAGATTCTTATTTTTTATAAGTGCTTATCATTTCATTTAAGATAAAAAATCCAGTTATTTGATAGTAAAAAAATAACTGGTTGTATGGTAATGTAATGTAATAAATTTCTCGGATTTGTACCATCGTTTCGCATAATCCTGCCCCCATAGAGACGCGTTTTTATTCCTAGATTAGGGTAGACGGTAAATTCACTCATGATGTCAGATTGATAATGCATCTATACCGGCTTCGGTTTGACAGGTGACGTATATAGAAATATGCAAGCAAGGAGACAAAATTTGGCTGTAAGAAAACCGTCCAGAAATCCGTCTACTTGTTCTTTAAAATACCGGTCATGACAACTTTTGTATTATCCTACCAAGATTACAGATTTTAAATTGCAATATATATTTGAAATTATAGTCCAATTTTGACAAAAAAAAAAACTGTTTCAATTTTATTTGGTACAAAAATATTTATGGTTAATATGTTTTCTTATCATACATCAAAAGTGCGCAGAAAATATAAAATACATATTTTAAACACAATTTAAATTGCTATAATAGTGATTATAGGAAATCCTGTTAATCGACGCACGACGCAAAAAATAATCAAACAATATCAATCCATTAAAACTTTTAAGATTTCAAACTAAGTAATAACATGAAAAGTTTTAAAGCTGTTAAAATTATCTTAGTTGGCGTAAAACTTCCTTATGTTTGTAATTAAAAACTCCATTACTTCATGTCAATGTCATATTAAATTATGTTTCTTGTTCTAAGAAATTTTAAACAGTAAACATAAACACAAATCATGGTAGACTCTAAAAATAACAGTAAAGTATTTTTTCGCACCATAAAAAGCGTTTCTCACGTGCATTACCGACTTAACTGTAAAAATGCGGAACTCTAGCAAATAAAAGTGGAAGTGTAACATTTATTATATAAATCGAAAGCACTTGGATATAGCTTTGTCTATGTCAAGAAAACACGCGCATATTATGTTCTTGAAGATAAATTTTTTTAATAAAGAATGGTAATGTTTTTGAATGTATTTGTATATCTTTTCTCATTACACATTTCTTTTAACTCTTTCAAATGTAAACGATTTTATTTTAGTTTTAATTACTGATTGCGAGTTAGGGGAATATTCGTTTTAGATAATGTTTACGATTGAATCTTTTTTTAACAATGCGTAATATGCGACTTCCATTCTTATACCAACAAAATACATGCAATGATCTCTTTGATAAACATATATAATATTGATAACTGCTACCCCAATTACGATAATTTTTGGTATACAGATAGATAAAGATCCAATATCAAACATAATTTACTTTTTATTCCACTTAAAATTTGTTTGCGGGTAAGTGAAACAATGCAGACGAAGTCGTGGGACATCACAGGTCATACATAAAGGGAACAGGAAAGAATAGTGACGTCACTTGTGCTTATAATTATTTATTGCACATCGATTTTCATACTTTCAATTTACTTACATCGAGTATCGTGGTTATATAACGATCTTCGTGAGGAAGATTTCATTGATTAAAATCAGACAAAAAGACTAGTTCAGTGCGCAGCTCAGTTGTCAGCAGTAAAACTGCAAAAAATCGATCGCAATTCGCTTGTTCTTTTTTAGAAAGGTATCTAATGATTTCGAGATGGTATATCAATATTCGAATAAAATTGGGATCAAGTTTGGGACCACCTTGAATTTATGACCTACCTTTCCAAAAAGGAAGCGTCTAAAATTTATTCATTATTAACTGAGAAATCACGTAATAAAGATACGAATTAAAAGTAAAAAAAAACATATAATACGAAATTGAATTAATAAGCTTCACCTTTTTGAGTCGTTCGGACTGTATGTTATTAAATCTAGATTAAATACTATAAAATTATATACAAAAATAATTTAAACACGAAACTAGTTATAAAAATACTCATATGATGCTTAAAATATCCACAAATTTCCACCGTCAAACTCAGGATTACAAAAAATATCTTTTGTAATCCTGAGTTCTACATTATAATAATAAATATAATATTAAATATAAAAATAATAATAAACCAAAACTTGTCTTTTGTGAGATGCATTGCTTAACAACTGTCCTTTAAGCAATGCATCTCACTAAAGACAAGTTTCTGTTTGCTTGCCACTAGTACTATGTTTGTGATTAGGTGATAGAGTTTTGTGTCAATTTGCTATCAGTACTACTGAATTAGATGTTCGTGTCACCGTATCGTCAGTGCTTCTCATTATCGCGTTCTTGATACGACAGTGAGAAGCATTGATCAGAGGGTAGTTTAGTTGAAAACGAATGGATGCCTAACGATTTGTAAATTTTGCCACCTGGTGATGTTCTGTTCTCATAAAAAATGCCAATTTACGTTGTAAATAAAATTACCTTGTGGAGGTAGCAATATGTTATTACAAAAACGCGTTTGACTCATCAAAGCTGAACAATATTCATAAACCTGTGGTCACTGGTGCGAATTTTATCGAGTTAATTCACGCTTGTTCTAATTGGAGTTGAATCGTGACAGATCGAATGAACGACTTGTGGTAATTTCGAAAATGACACGTTGTTATACTTTTTACGAGTTGACAGGATATGTAAAAAGAGCAATATTTTTAAAAATCTTGATTTGAATTTTGTGGTATGGAAACTGATCGAAGCTGTCACATTTTTTAATATGTCATTTGTAGCAAAAAATAAGACATTAATCAAGTTAAATAGAGGATCAACATTTGTTTTGTTGTCAATTTAAAATTGAAATACCAGTAGTAAATTAATTATGGATGACAAAGAAGCAATAGATTAAAAATCAATAGATAATAAGCAAAAAAAAAATTATAAAGTTTTTCGTTTTTTTTTTAATTGAAACATGATTAATATTTGAATTTCACATTAAAAGACATAAACGAAGTTTTCATTAAATAGTGTAAAGTAAACGAATAAAAAAAAAAACAATAAATTTACAACATTTATTCCGTTCATTGAGAGTAGATAATTAGTTTTCTAACATTCGTTAAATGTGCGAAATCATGACATTTAACTAAACTATTCACAATCATAGCAATTTTAATAAATGACAATCTCATTTCGTTAAATTAAATTCTGCATAAAATTTTATAACATTATTTTTACGATTTGGAAAATATATAGACGGTTCACTTGTTGATCCCGAGATGCTTAGATATAGGTATGTATAGCGGTGGGGCCAAATATTTCGTAGGAGACGGATTTCAGACGTTTAATAAAAGCTTAAAGTTATTTAGTTTTGTAGGAATTCGTTTACACGTCGTTTACGTTTACATCCAACTGTGTATCTTTAGACTCTCCTAGCTATTGCCCTCGTGGTTAATGGTCCGACAAGAACTTTTTTTCGGGATAAAAACTGTCCTATTTGTTAATCCAAGTAACTCCCTATGTGTGTGCCAAATTTCATGAACATCGGCTCAGCAGTTTTTGCGTGAAAGAGTAATAAACAAACAAATATACAAACTTTCGCATTTATGACATTAATAGAATAGGATACACAAAAATTTTGCAATATCATTCCGTTATGACGAATAAAAAGACGAGCAAACACACTTTCGCAATAAAATTAGTATGGATAGAGAGGAAGGGCATATATTAGTAGTTGGTACATAAAAGGAACCTTGATGATCTGAACCCCAGTAATTGGCATCAGTTACACGCCATACATATTCTAAATAGTCAATACAAGTCCATAAACATGGCGGTCTTGGTTTTTATGGATGTTATTTCCTTTTAACTATTTTTTTCTATTATTACATTAATACAAAATATTAACAAATAGTTTTTATAGCTTCATAATGTAACTTTTATGAAAAAAGTTTAGTTTTTTCAATTTTTACTATAACATTATACTATAGATAAGTACACAACAGATTACAGACAGACAACAGATATTTACAAAAATAAAGTAGGCGATTAAAAGAGGGCAGTACATTTATGCAATTTTTATATTTTTTGTCAGTCTGTATTCAGCCTACCTTACAATTATTTATTTTTATCATCAGAAACCGATCTCAAACATTTAGTAAATTCACTCGGAATTCGTGTTTACGTTGTGTCTAGTATCTTAACGCCCATATCCCCGAAGGGTCAGACAGAGGCACAACCAGGACACCCACGACTAGCCGAAGACAATTGAATTAATTGTGTCTATCACTTATAAATATTGATAAAATTCATGCAACACTATTTAAACACAAAAATGTTCTTTTATAAAATCTTTTGTTAAAATATATGTCCAAACTCAGCTAATTGGCATACAGCGTCGTGCCGACAGCTTTTTATAGCTTTTTTACGAGTGTAGAAAGTACATTTTTGTTTGGTTTCGTTTATGCTTATCGCTTACATTCGCAGTTACTACTTTAAGTAGTGTTATCAAATATTTATCGATTTTCGTCTGAAATTAAGCTATAAAAGAATATTATTGTTACACTTTTGCCTTAAGTACCAAGTCGTTGCGTAAAGTATGCTTTAAATAAATTTATCATAAGATATAGTAAAAATGGGGCTAAGTGTGAATCGGAGTCGTCCATAAAGGATTCTGTGGTAACAACAATAGGTTAATAGTATCATATAATATTTCCTGGATATCCCATAAGTGTGTGTAAAATTTTTCACCAGCAAAACTGACTTAGTTCTAGGTATTGTGTATATTTGTGGATTTTAAATATGGGTAGGGATCTTTTTTTTACTTATTCCTGCCGCCATAACGACTCCGTCATGTTCTACCCTGGAGAGTAGGGTAGCCGGTAGACTTGTACAATAGGCCTTCCATCCCGGGCTCAGGACTGCGACGCATCTGTCATGTCTATAGCGTTGATAGGCCACAGCTGTTTCTTATCATCAGGAGAGGAGTGTACTTGTTCGCTTACTTTTACCTTAAAAAATTAGCTATATCTAAAAAACTGTTACTTATGTACTATATCTTGTCTAAACTAATTTTCGTTGAAAGTTTTTATTGTGAAAATAAAAAAAAAGAATCTCAAAAAATGTATGACAATATAATATATTTTTTTAGAATCTTTTTTTTGTATTTGTTAGAGTATATTATTTTCTTTAAAATGTAATTTGAAGTAGCATTATTTTAATGTTCTTGTTTAGTTCAAACCTCAACTTTATTTTGAAAAACGCAACAATATTTTTATGATATACTAGCTGGACGTCCAAACTTCGTACGGATGGTCAAATAAATATTATTATACATACAAAACTTTCTCTGGAATCACTCTGTCTATTAAAAAAACCGCATTAAAAATCCGTTGCGTAGTTCTAAAGATCAAAAGCAAAGGTCGGCAACCTTTTGTCAAGCAAGGGCCACAAGGCGTCAAAATAAACTAAAGGTTGGCCACACTTGTATTATTTACCCTAAAAGCCTACCTACCTATAATTATACCTACCTACGTATAATTGGCTATGTCCCATAGAAAAAATTAAAATGGGCGGAGACAAGCGCGTTCATATGGCTGAATCCACACTCTACGCTGTATATTATACGGTCAAGTGCGGAACGTTCATGAATTTATTTTGATATTTGTAACTTATTTTCAAGACATTCACGGGCCGCAAGTAAGAAGTCGGCGGGCCGCATGCCTTCCGCTTATCTAAAGCATATGCAGGGAAAAACAGCAGAAAGCGACTTTATTGAAAAAAAAACCTTTATGTTCAAAAATGTTTTTTTCGTGTTTGTATTATCGAAATAAAATGACACAGTCCCAGAACTTTTCGACACTTGATCAGCCACAAAAATTTTATTGGAGTTATCTTTATGCGCGTTATGAAAAAAATAGCGTCGAATTTTAAGGTGCGCTCGCCTCGGCAACACAAAAGTAACATCATGAAGTTGCCTGCTTAAGGGGACATGTTCCTACATTCACGTAAGTGTTTTAGTTACATACAAGATTAATATATTTTCCGTTATACTTTTTTTAATAATGCTATAGTACCAAGTACACACACCCATTTTTGTATTATCGAAATAAAATGGCGCAGCCCTAGCACTCTGAATTTTTCAACACTTGATCAGTCACAAAATTTTTATTACACGGTCGCTAATACCCATCACAAATTAATGGTATTCAAGTTGTATAACAAATTGTAAATAAAATTTTATATTGCAATTAACTGTTTTGGGTCACCGGCCATGTAAAAGGGCCAACGGGTGTCGTCATTTAAACCGGCGAAAGCGAATCAATAGTCAGATTCATAATCAAGGCTATTGTTTGGAAAGCGGCAATCGTATTGCTTAGTAAAGACTTTGTAATTAGCTATCCATTGCCTACTATTCAACCTATTTAATTGACTTCCAAAATGTTGTTACGACAAGCCCATCATAGATATTATAAGTACTATGCCTAGGATGTATGGCCAATTGTGCAAGTTATTATGGCGGCAGGAATAGGGAAGGCGGTGGATCCCTAAACAGCACAGCTGCACAGCGCTCTAACACCAGTGGTCTTGTGCTCATGTAACCTATGCTTGCCTCTGACGAGTTGCCAGGAAGGGATGGTCTATTCTATAAGGGATCCTGCCAAACACGAGGAAAAAGGTTTTAATTCACCGCCTCGTTGGTCGAGTGGCTAGCGTACACGCCTAAATACACTGACCAACGGCTCGGCTCGGGTTCGATTTCGGATTTCAGGAATTTTGTGTGATGAACATTTAGATGTCTGCATTTCCGGGTCTGGGTGTTTATTAAATTTATTCTGGTATCTATTTAAGTATTTCTATGTATTAGAATCGTTGACTAGCACCCATAACACAACCATATAATTTGCTTACTTTGGGGTTAGATTCAATTTATATGATTTGTCCAGGGATATTTAAAAAAAATACTCTTTTATGTTTGTTATCTCAGATAATACACGTTGCTTGTATCAAAAGTAAGTATATAATGAGAAATTACACAAATTAAACCTAACTCAATGTTACGGATGTGAGTCATACTAATATATAAAAATATTTAAATATGTACCAGAATAAATTTAATAAATACCTAGACCTGGAAATGCATATGATTGTCACACAAATAAATTGTTATTGCGTGCGTGCGTGATGCTAAATTTAAAACCTTCTTTTATTATAATATTCACCGTCTATCCTTCTCTTATAACAATAATACGATTGTAAAGATACAGATAAAATACACCAAGGTACTGGCTGCAGGAATATCGAAGGACATGCTACACAGCTGAGCCAGTTTTTACAGAGCTCGAACATCTAGTTTGTGTAACTGAAAATGTAATTTAAATATTAGCTCATTAGGGGTTGTTCACACGTCACATCTTTAAGCATTAAAAAGTATCTTCACGCCCATATCCCCGAAGAGATAGGCAAGGGTACAACCAAGGCACCCACGACTAGCCGAAGACACTAAGTCCCACAATGTCATCAATCCCAAAGGTGGCAAGCCTATCGCCAATCAGGCGCATTTCCAATCCCGAACAACATTTTTTTTATTAGAAAATTGGAAAAATCCAATTTCCTTTTTGTTGGCCGACCCGGGATTCGAACCCGGGACCTCATGCAGTCAAGTCCAACACCCGGACCGCTAGACCACGCTAGAGCATGAAAATTGTTCAAATAGTTAAGCATACAAATCTGAAATAAAAAATAGCTTTATTTACATTTCAATAACCTTATTATTAACAAGCTGCTACCTGCGGCTTCGCCCGCGTTTTCACAGAAACCCGGTGTGCGATCGGGATTAAAAATAGCCTATATGTTAATCCAGGTCACAATCTATCTGTCTTCCAAATTTCAGACAAATAAATTTTAATATCTTGTTGATGAAAACGCCTTTTTCATTTCTCAACTACTTTGTTTCTAAGCTTATTAGTGCGCCAGCTGTGATCTTTTATTTTATTTTATCGTTATCATCAATATATTTGTTTGTGTGTCAAATGTATGGTAGTGTGGGTAATGTTTTATTTATCGATTTAATGTACTTTATAAGCATTGTTATCGAAAAATATTAGCGTTCTACACTTCCCCTAATCATAAACTATAACCGTCTTATCAATAAATGTGGTGTAGGGTAGGTGTAAGATTAAGTTGATATTATAGTCTGAATTACATTGTAATAAAGACTGTAATACCAGGTTAAACTTTGGAGTACTTTACTCCGTGTTTATTAATAAGGCAGCTAGTGTGCCAAAAATTTATGCTCCTGCGTCCGCGCGATTTCCGTAAAAAGGGGTCCAAAGTTTTGGCATCACGTATTAATATATAGATGATGTTCTAATACACATCTACACAGTCGGGTTTTTAACGGTAACGGTCTTGTTAGCTAGTCCTTCCGTGAGTCGACATGTCGGTAGACGCGTGCCACTTCGCACACTACAGTCACGACCAGCTGGAAGCGTGCCTGAGAAATTGGCAGCATTTATAGTAGCATTCTCCTTTGGAAATTAGGTTTGGTAGCAATTTTGATAATTGAAACTAAAAGCTTTTTTTAGTCACAAAGATGTCGAAAACGTTTTCGAATAATGATTGTAAAAGTTGCAATTCGAGGGTTTTTAGTTTAAAACTTAAAACGAGTTTTTTATAGTTACATAAATATGTATCGGAAGTTAAATAAAATTTTACATTTTTTAAAGATGTGTCTATAAATAAGGATTTGCGATTGATTTCCTATTTTAATCGACTTTCAACATAGGAGAAGGTTAAATGTTCGACGCGATTGGTCGATTTCTTCGTCTCTTTTAGAACCAACTTTTTTTAAAGAGCGTATTTTCGAAGTGTTCCTGTTGCCAACAAGTCTAGATCTTATAATGGGATACACTCAAAAAGGAATACTTAATTGATAATTGGTTTACGTCGGGCTTTTGACCGAATTTGGAATCTAAATCATTCTCAACCCCCCTCAAATCAAATATCAACACACGAAAAATTTTATCGAAATACCTCCAGTCGTTTAGGAGTTCAGTGACATACACACGCACATAAGAATTATTTATTTAAAGACTAAGGTATAAGTTTTCCGTTTAAAATCCACAAAGTTATGTGTCCAAAGGACGATCGAACGTGAAATTCTATTCCGATGAATCATAACTGGGTTTTGCGTAGATAAGATAAGAGTATGAACTAAAGACCTTTTCGTATCTAACATTTTGCTGTTGCGCCACTGAAATTCTGACGGTGGCGTTGTATGGCCAGTTTATTTATATTGGTAGTGCGGGAGCGAGCACGACTCGGTAATTGATGCTCTCTCTGAAGCGCGTGCTGAGCCACCGGGCCGTTATAACTACAGCTGATTTGTTCCGTCTTCACCCACAAACTTCACCCGATTTAAATTCATTATAATTGTTAACGTGAACATTTTGTTTTATTTTGAATTAGAGAAAGGGATTTTAACTAGCTTCCATCCGCAGCTTTGCTTTAACATGTTAAAAAAAGTATATTCACGCCCATAGTCCCGAATAGATAGAAGCAGAGGCACAACCAGGGCACCCACAACCAGCCGAAGACACAATGTAAGGTGGCAAGCCTATCACCAATCAGGCACATATCCAACCCAGGGCATCATTATAATCCAATCCCGAGCAGCATTTTTTTTATTAGGAAATTGGAAAAAACATATTTTCTTTTTGTTGTTCTTTTGTTGTGGGGAATCGAACCTCCAACCTCATGAAGTCAAGTCCAACACCTGAACCGCTAGACCATCGCCATTTTATCGCCTCTGTAGGCGATAAAATGGTTTGAATCGAAATTCATATTACTGATGTTAAATTGTGAAGTTTCATCTTAACCTATTCAGTAGTTTTTGCCTAAAACCGTTATAAATATCCATCTACTCTTAGACACTTTTGCACTTTCAATTTTACTAGGATTTTAAATTTCTCTCATTACCACTACAAAAAAGTGGATTTTTCTTTTCTTTTCCACGTCCGTCATCACTGAATGGTATTGAATGGTTATTTCATTACTTGGTCAAATAATAGACCAAGCATGTTGACAGGTAGATTCATTCTTTTCAATACTAATACAATAATCAATTTGCAAACGTGTTTTAAAAGTTAAAAAAATCATTTTTTTCTTTATTTTTAAGCTAAAAGTTTGTTAACTACCAACAGTCACACCGGTAACGCTAGAGGGAACACTTTCAATGCTTTTTCTTTCGTAAATTCTTTAATTAACAGATAACTTTTTAAATTAACCGACATAATAGTATAATAAGAATGACTCATCTACCATTTGGTCTATATTTATAATAAATAGAGCAATTGAATTCCAATGTTTTTTGAAATTCGTCAATAGGATGAAAATAGTACAGTAAGATCAACGTCGAACAATTTTGAAGAATTTTCATGTTCTGTATCTCAATCGATAAATAAGGGATGTAAGTTTGTAAAGTCGATAAAACGAATTAGGTACATTGCTTTTTTTAGAACGTTGATGGAAAATTAACTTCAAAATTAATTCTTGTAGTTGAGACGAAACAAGCGGAAAGCTAGCAATTTATTATAGTAATTACTCCTTACATAACAATATCATGCAAGTGGAACTACGAGTGGGTGTGGTTGGAGTCCAATCCATATGATAACAAGCGGGTTTGCGATGCGAACAAATTCCACAATCACTTATCCGTCAGTACGAGAACTGCTCTAGATATCAATAACTTAAATGGGTGAATGTAGTTTTAAAAGATTTATGTTGCTTTAAAAATGTAATGGCTTATTACTATTGATGTATTTGTTTTTATCATGCTGCAAGCGAAAGTTTATTTAATTATTGAGTGTGCTCAAGATAGTTAAAATACAAATCTGTATATCACAAAAACCAAACCTTTAAGACTGCTCCAAGCAAAAAGAGGAAAAGAAAAGTCACGGTTATGATTGTTATGATTTAAAATGATTATTTATGATTTACTTTTTATCATGGATAATGTTGTGACAATATTTGTAAGCAAATGTCATTGTCTTTGCGTTTACATACAAAACTGCTGGCGTTTAAATGATTTCATGTATTTTCCACAGATATGTAATTTGTACACATATGTTATACGTAATCTCAAAAAAATGTATTTTAAATTTTCATAACATTACGTCAAAATTTAATATGTTTCTTTAAAATACGACCTGAATTCTCCATTCAAAATTACTATTTTGGCGCAGCAGCTGTAAAGCGTTGGCTCGCGGTGCCTGACCAAATCAGTTCGGTGATAGCTATTTGTTTGGCACAGTCTTAACAGATTTCTTGTAGCAAACCTTATTTATAGAGAATTTTTCAAAGAAATGTACTGGTAGGTCATAAACTTTTACAGCAGGTAACAAACATTAGTATGTAACACTGTCATGCGACATTTTTGTATTATGCAGACTCCAAAAAGGAGGAGGTACTTACTTCATCTGTATATTTTTTTCCTTTGACCATTCCCTTTGTGTAAAAAAAAAATTATACTCAGTCGGATCGAAAACCAGCCGAATATCTTATTCATCTTATTCATACGTTTGCGTTTGTAATGGTTTAAGCAAGTTAGGCGAGCTTGTGGATCCAGGACCACTATTTATAGAAATTAAACTTTTTATAGTTTTTGTTACTCATAACAGATTACGAATAGTTTGCTTCAAATAATAATGTAATGTCCTATCATATGTCACAAATAGTGTAGATATTTTTATTTTCCATCTAAAGGAGAGAAAAGTGTGAGAGTTTAACTGTATTAACATCTTTTCATATTCCCGGATGATTTGTAACAGAATAAGTAATAATTTATAGCAAAGAAGACTCAGTTTCTAACAACATATTGTAAGCAATGCTGCAAAATAATTAATTAAAAAAAAGCTCAAATTGCGTTGAGTTTTACTTGAATAATAATTTGTTTTTAAGCGCAGTAATATTGCAAAAACCGACTTCGATTTCAATTAGTAATCTGAGTTCTCAAAAACTTGCTGTTTTCATCCATTTCCGAATGGGATTCCATCATCAGATCCAGATTTGGTGATTACGAGATCAGCTCAAAAGACCTTATTTCCTTTAAAAGAACATTTTTTTAAATCGATTCAGAAATGACTGAGGAATCGATTAACATACAAAAATAAATGTAGGAGTCGAAGTACTATGATAAAAGCTAGAAAATAAAGGTCTAAAGGACACAAAAACTTCAATTTACCATATTATAAAATACTTCTAATTTTTATTTGTAAACCAAGTTATTTAAAATTAACATACATACATATCTTCACGCCAAGTCCCTTACAGTGTAGGCAGAGAGTATCGAGTGCCAGACCTCACGATCCTGACAAACCTGTCTTGCTTCCTTCACATTCATAACCCTATAAATACAAACACGCCGGTTTCGGAGACTCTTGACACTACCCTCGGATAATATCCGATTGATCTGATCGTGAAATGTCAGCCTTGGTCTCCCCGGGTACATACATCTTTCCACATTCGCATTGTATATCTGCTTTGTCAATCTTTCATCTGTCATTCTTTCCACATGACCGAACCAGCGGAGCATGCCCTTTCG
>NJDC01001995.1:530401-543749 GCA_002245475.1 Calephelis virginiensis | reverse complement strand
GGAAAACTGACATCACTTATAGTGACCACTTGACGCGTGAGTGCCTCACGTTTGCAAGATTTTTTTCCTTTATTTTAGAAACTTAAAGCTTTTTGTCTATAAGTCAAAGAATTACAACTGTGAAATACGTGACTGTTCTGTGACCTGGTTTTGAATGACTTGTCTGTATTTTGGTTAAAATGTTACTAAATTTAACAATAATTTTAAATAAACGATCACCAAGTAAAATGTATTAATTTGAATGACTCAATAACGTCTTCCGTCAGAGCCTAAAATAATATTTTACTTATATGATGGAGATATAAATGAATTTCATACGTATTTACAAGATATATTGATAACTAATAATTTTACAGTCTTATCTTAGTGCTAAATCTACATCTTTTCATAAAATTTAATATTTTGAAATATCCAATTTTTTTAAAATAAATAGGTACCTGGAATATGGATAATAGACGGCGCTGTTTTTATAATTTAAAATACGCTCAATATGTAGCCAATTTTTTCTTCTAAGCCTTTATTTATTTTACTCACAAATTCAAATGTTTAAATTATTCAGATGAAACATATTAGCAGGGCCAGAGCTAAGAGCAAAAGTTGGTTTAAAAAGGACGTTAGGCATTGTATTAATTCTAGAAATGCTATGCTAAACTAAAATAATTACTTTCTAGTTAGGGAAATCTTCCGCAGAGTACAAATTTATTCTGCACTAACGGTCTTAGGACAGGATGTTCTATATTTATATTTTACATTATTTATTACTCTAGAATCAATTAAAATAATCCAACTACCATTCCTTATCTGTAACACTAAAATAAAGCCGCCTAGATCCCTTATAAAGTCATAGAAGGCGTCAAAACGCGTTCAGTACAGTAAAATATATGGATATGCAAATAACTTGATAAAAGAAGCTTATAACATGCTAAACTTAACGACTAAGGAATCTACGTCAGAATGCATGAAGCTATACAAACTTGTTTAGCATTAACACTGGAACTTTCGTGCTTTCGAATAGTCGAATCGAAAGCTAGTTTTCGATAGTGTATGGAAAATTAACCTAGCAATTGTCAAATTGACGATAGTTGTCATTAATATTACTTAAAAGTCTTCATGCTTTTGATTGGCGTGCAAAAAATAAGGACCTTTCATCGTTATTCATGTTATGTTTATATAATTTTTTTAATGAAATGAAAATTATGTGTGCAACAATTATAAGTAAAATCATATAACTATATTACATTATAACTTTGTTCTTCAAAATAACATTTACTATTTTTATGTCGAGATGTGACAACTGCATCGTGTACTGTAATCATGTGGGCATTTAGACTGCTGGATTTTTCCACTTTCTTGTCAAAGTGGTGTATAACTTAACAATGCAACTCTTAAGAAAAAAGAGGGAAAGTTTGTTGAAACACTGCTAACAAAATATATCACTTAACCGACGTTTACAGATATTAAAATCATGTACGTTTCAGCTCGACTATTCGAAAGTAAGAAAATTACATGCTTAAGCTCCAGAGTAGTTACCAATTTTATAGTGCTTCTGGACTTAATAAAAACATTTCTTATATTATCTACGTTCTACTTGTCATAATTGGCTTTTTAATAAATTATGATTTAATGAGGCTGGTGGATTTGTCCATGTTCTAAGACTTTCAACTGTGAAAGTATCCAGATTATAGTGACTTTCATTTGTATAGTTGCATTTTTTTTTCAAGCATTAGTAAGAATTGATTTCACATTTATTGGTTTAGGCTGTCACACTCAAGCGAGCGTATTACTATATGATTGTAACAATATAACATTGAAATTACTATCTATATATTAATACGTGATGCCAAAACTTTGGACCTATTTTTACCGAAATTGCGCGGACGCAGGAGCATAAAATTTGGCACACTTATAGTTTATGTGTAGGAGAAGTGCAGAACGCTAATAATTTTAATGATAATGTGAACATTACTCGTACTACCATGCATTTGACACACACAAACAAATATATTGATGATAATGATAAAAGATCACAGATGGCGCACTGACAAAGTAGTTGGTCTTGAGAAATGAAGATGGCGTTCTTATCAACAAGATATTAATATTTATTATGGTTGAATTTCGACCAATGGGCAACCACTAGTACTGCAAATTGTATGTATCAAAATACTAATACTTTATTCTACGTTTTCCCGTGTTGCTACGGGTCATTAGGAAATCTGTCTGCTTGTTTGCATTCCAACATCATAAAAAGCAATCAGAGACAGCAGTGATCAGCCTCTCTAGTAATTACGAGCTACTTTACACAGACTGAACATGACAATAGCGAGCACTGACGTTACGGTGGCATAAAGTGATAGTATCTGAAGAAACCGGCACAAACTTACGACTATACGGCGAGTATTTTTCAAAGAAAATCAGTTACAACCGGAGCACTCACCACTGGCCCAAAATAGTCCAACAATATGCTAGGAAAAAAGAAATTTTGCTAACGGGCTACGTCGTTTTTATTCAAAAATTGTTTCAATGTTAAAAAATTAAAGTTCAAGACATAATATATCCCTTGCTTGTAGCCAGATCTTTGTATAAAATAGCAAAATTTTGGATCGGACGACAGCGTTTAAAGCACTACTACGCTGAATAACATTGACAAATACAATCTAAATAAATTATTTATTCATTCAAAAACCCTAAAAGCATCCAATCAAATGTAAATCTAGAAGATTTTATTGTGTATAAAGTCTGAGCTATTCTGATGAAAGGTTTATGTCAAATCCGAAGTGCTTTTCCTAGAGCTGAGCTGCCGGATACATTTTCAATTACAGAACGGACGTCTATATAACTAGGCTTTGTAAATCTCTCAAGTAATGGATTCCAGTAGCTAACTTCATAAAACTAAAATGATTACCCTAATAAGTGTAAACTTGGATGTTATTTCTTAACATTCTTGGTTTTCCGTATTTGCAATGTAAGAACAATGTTCCTGAATTTTATGTAATTTGCTTTTTATCTGTGTTGAAAGGTCTGTCCATGTCCGTCCGGCGGTGAACACTTTCCAACGCACTTGCTCGTTCGTCTCCTCTTGTAATAATCTATAAATTAATACGTGATGCCAAAACTTTGGACCCCTTTTTACGAAAATTGCGCCGACACAGGAGCATAAAACTTGGCTCACTTATAGTTTATGTGTAGGAGAAGTGCAGAACATTCAATAATAATGCTTATAAATTACATTAAATCAATAAATAAAACATTACACACACTACCATGCATTTGAGACACACAAACAAATATATTAATGATAACGGTAAAAAATCACAGATGGACCAATAAAAAGTTTGGAAACAAAGTAGTTGGTCTTGAGAAATGAAGATTGCGTTCTTATCTACAAGATATTAAAATTTATTATGGTCGAATTTCGACCAATGGGCGACCACTAGTAATAAATAAGTATTCCTGGAAAAGGTACACAAATTGAATCTAACCCGAAAGTAAGCAAATTATATGCCTGTGTTATATATGTTAGTCACAGATAGTAATACATAGAAATAATTAAATAGATACTAAAATAAATTTAATAAACACCCAGACCCGAAAATGCAGACATCTAAATTTTCATAACACAAATGGCTGCTCCCGTCTGGAGTCGAACCCGAGCCTCGCGGTGGGCCAGTGTAGTAAAACGTGGTGATTATATTCTCTTTGGGTGTAGTTAGGCGTATACGCTAGCCATTCGACCAACGAGGCGGTCTGTCTGAAATATATAAAAATAAAGTGATATATATGGAGTTGGAATGTTATGCTTTATTCGACTTTTAACATAATTGTTTTAAATTTTAACTTCTACATTACTAAACTAACAGCCTCACTTAGAGACATTAATAAATATTTAATCTGTCATTAGGTCCCAGTTACGTTTAAAAGATGTCGACTTAATGACTAATTGAAAGATAATTGACGTCTCTGAGTGCAACCATAACGCAGAAATTATATGATGTAATCCTATAACGACTGGAACATATTTTGAGTCTTCTTGCAATCATAGCGTCACTTATCACCAGTGTTGTCTCTTATCATGTTTCGGTCACGAAGCGTAGAAAGCATTCCGGCTACAGTACAGCGATGCACCTATAACATCTATGGTATATACAGGCCACGGTTGTATTTTACAATCAGCAGACTCGTGTACTTGTTCACTGACTTTTACATATTATCATCATGATGTCGATTATTATGGTCGAAAATTTATTCATCATTAAATATAACTTAAAAATGAGTCAGATAATGATAAAATTAGTATATATATTTTGAAACCATAACCCACCTAAAAAAATTATTAAAAGGGGTTTATAACTGGTTATACAACCACCTAAAAAACAAACATAAAAATCATACAGTCATACAAAAAAACAAACATACAAATATTCATACAGCCGAATTGATAATCTCCTCTTTTTGAGTTGGTTATAAAAATACCTCATGACATATTGTGTACTAAGAAGCAAACACCGCGTGTAGCGAAGAAATTTACTTCGGTATTTAATGAATTTCTGCTGTAAATCTATGCAGATTGGGATAATTTATACCGCATTCTCACTTGTCGAGAGCTACATGAGGTGTCTGATCCTTAATAGGAGCTACCGACTACCAAATTAAGCCCGGTAGCTTCTTAGAAATACGAGCTCGTTTCTTGGAAAGTGACCAGAACTTAAAAACTTTATTAATTAAACAGGAATATATTAAACTAATTGCATAAATACATTACTAATAAGTTATGTAATATTCGATAAATAACGTGTTAAGGCGCTGTCAACTGCTAAATAAAAATAACTAGTTTTTTTTTTAATTTAGTTCAATATTTTACAACTACTTTTAATATACTGGGACTAGTTTCACGATGATACGTTAATTTAAAGCCTAGTATAGTTGTAAAAACCGCGAGGTTGGCAACACATTAGTCATTCAAACAAAAAAAACAAGGTTATTAATCATAGTCGTACCCATTTCTGTCATTATGATGACGATGGCTGGCACCGTCATGTTTTAATCTAGAGGCTAGGATAGTTGGTAACTAGGTGCCAATTTCAACGACAGTTAGAGATAGGCCTTTTGGAGATTTGTTGCTAAGATATTTTTATTAACTATAAAAAAAAGTAGTTGCTTGTCTTGATCTATAGTATCCATGTCTCTTATCTTAGACAGATTATTAAAATTGGCCTTTAATAACGCAGGAAACTCTGCATCTAAACTTTATGTCAGCAAAATTGCCATCATTGGTGTCTGTAGGCAGCCTATATTTTCAGCATCAAAATGTGTATGTTTGTTTTCCTATCCTAAATAAAAAGTAATACTAAAGTAATCTTTATTACTCAAGTCTCGGGTTTGAATCCCGGGTCGGGCAACAAAAAGAAAATTGGGTTTTTCTAATTTTCTAATGTTCCCCGTTGGCGCTAGGCTTGCCACCTATCAAATTGTGGGATCTAGTGTCTTCGGCTAGTTGTGGGTGCCCAGGTTGTGCTTCTGCCTAACCTCTTCGGGGATATGGGCGTAGAGGTGCTTCTTCTTCTTCTTCTTTATTACTCAAATACTCTATCGACTCAAAACAGGTTTTTGTAAAATATATGCTCTAAAACTAAAATGAGTAAATACTCTAAATTTTATTTGAGACACAAAAGCTTTTGTCCTGTTAATATCACTGAATAATTTTGACAGCTGCGATTTTTTTACAGGGCTTTCAGTTTAAATATATAAACGGTGATATTTAATTACTGGTAACGGTAGAGTAACCTAAATAAAAATTTAGCGGATGGCTAGGCCTTAAGTATACTTGCTACTTAGTATGAAAGCGAGACTATATATGTAGAAACAAATTGAGCCTTATCAGATCATGTTATATTGGATCTTGCGCTTACATCAACTTTTAAGATTATTATCGTAATGTTATTCCAATAAAAATTGTTTATTAATTCTAGGAAACGTTTACTAATAGATATGCAAACTTTCTGTAAATCAAACATACTGATCATAAACAGAAGTGAACACTGTTAATGAAGATTGGATTAATGAGTTTTCACTTCTTTTACAAAGAGCTGTCGGTATACGAACGACCTCATTAGGAAAATGGTAAACGGACTAATTTTGAAAGTGTGACAGATAGTGATATTTCCTTTAAAGCGACAAGCACATTGATTGATATTACTTTTTTTTTTACAGTTAATTGAACAAGGTAATTCTTCTATGTTTATCCCTATCATCAATTTTTTCATCGTTTTAAATTGTCATCATATTTGTTATAACTTGTTCATTTTTTGTTTGAGAGGTCAGTGAAAAAGCACTTGACTCGCTTGATGCTCAGGTGTTTCGATGTCCTGAGGCCGGGATGTTAAGCCTATTGTGCAAGTTCACACAACCGGATCATGACAGTCAATATGGCTACATGTATGAGTAAAGTAAAGTAAGTAAGTATCTTCACTCCCATATCCCTGAAGAGGCATACAACCAGGGCACCCACGACTAGCTGAAAACACTAAGTCCCACAGTGTGATAGGTGGCAAGCCTATCGCCAACCGGGCAAATATCCAATCCCGAGCAATATTTTTTTTTTTAGATAATTGGAAAACCCAATTTTCATTTTTTTGCCAGACCCGGGTTTTGAACCCGGGACCTCATGCAGTAAAGTCCAACAACTGAACCGCTAGACCACAGGTGCGATATGAGTAAGATGGTGGATGATGGACCCGGGCACGTTGCTGCACAGTATTTAACCTCCAGTGGTCTTGTTGGCAGAGAGGCCGATGGTATATTCCACTCAGAGGACCCGGACCAATACGGGGTAAAAAGATTTTTAGTTTTTAATGTATAGGGAAAGCTAGCTGAATAATTGATTTACGCAAGATGCTTTATAGTTTAGCTTCAGCCAACTCACAATTTCCCACATTTTGGAATGTATAGACGACGCATAGTATTACCACCAGGAAATTTGCTTTGTTTGAAACAGAACAAAAGTGAATCTATTGAACATTAGACCAGATAAATAAGGTTTCACTTTTCTGTAAAGGCTCTGAGCACGCGTCCGGCCTTATCAACATTGTGGATTAGCCTACTTTCATCGCGGACAGTAATGCTGATACGTTGAAAGCAACGGATCTACGGCATTTGCGGTTTTCCACAATTGAATACTTCGCGGTTTTACACACCTATATTAATAGATGATGTGCTCTCCCTTTGATTTCATCTTTATTACATTTTCGTTATTCGTTTATTTAAGAAATGATATTTGTCGCCTCTGTGGTTGATATACAGTGTCAGAAAGATACAGACAAACAGACAATAATTCAAAATACGTGTTTTTAGTACCTACTTTATTAACATCTAAAATATTCACTCAGTCTTGTTTCAATTAATTTTTTAATAGTTTTATTTAAAAGTAAAGGTTTACGCGTAATCGTTTATGTTTTGTAGTGACCCATTTTGACGTTGACTGCGTGAGGTCCCGAGCTCCATTCCCGGTGGGGCCACTCAAAATTTTGATTTTTACAATTTAGTCATAAAAATATTGCCCGGAAGGAATAGGTACCTAAGACGATTAAGTTACCTAATCACCTATCACATAATTTGACTAAGAAGAACTTTGGACTAAAAACCTACATGTAATGTAGCTAATCATTATCTCATTGACATAAGATTTTAATCACAAAAATCTGCTCAGAAATCGATCCGTTTAAAAGCCAAGATGGTACAGACACAAACACACGCATAGATAGAGAGAGATCCTCTATCTCTCTCTATCGTTGTCTATCTCTCTCTTTTACACGCACGTACGATTTTACGCACGCACGCACTCACTCACACACACACGTGCACACACATACACACACAGATACAAACACGTCAAACTTACAGCACCTTCTTTTTCTATCGGGATTAAGTAAAAAAATATTGCAAATTTGCATTATTTAAGAATAATTGTGTTTTTATATTTTTATTATTTTTATTTCATTTTATGATATTGGAAGGCAAACAAGCAGACGGATTTCCTGATGTTAAGAAATTGACGCCGCCTAGAGACACCAAACGTGATAGTGGTGTGTTGCCAACCTGAGGTCGGGTTGTTAGGCCTCGAGCAAAAGTAAGTTTACCGGCTATCAAATCAAAACACGTCATGACGTTATGGCGGCAGGAAGAGGTAAGGCGGTGGTACCAATCCGGGCGAGTCGCTGCGAAACTCTACCACCTATTAAAATTAAAAAGTTTTATATTATTGTCGTCGCCATTTTAACGCCAAGTTGAACCAGAGCCTCATGGTAACTTTAAAAACCATTAGATAAATGAGCCGACAGTTACCAAATATCCGTTAACTGAAATTTATTGATTATGGGATATTTATAGGTGCTTTACATGTTAATTTTGTTAATTAAAATCAAATTTAGATGGAGGTTAAATTTTAGTAACTTACTATAACGATAATATGCCTTGTTAATTATTTACAAACATACTTAATGATACGGTTTTATATATTTCGTTAATTTATGTATCTAGTGTGAATAAATCTTCACGCCAAACCTCTAACAGAGGCAGGAAGTAAAAGCTATTACTTGTAATACCGGTTTGTTTAGTTCATAACAATATTTCGTTAAATAACATTTTAAAAAAGAAACATCTTTTATCTCCTTTTTAGTGAATCCAAATCTGGTACACTACAATATTTCGTATTAAAAAGAATAATAATAATAATTTAAACGCAATAAAACTGCTTAAAATTTTCATTACCACGTACCAATGTTATAATTCTATTGTTGAAATTTTATCAAAATCCGTTAAGTGGTTTTTGATTTATACTTAATGCATACGTTTTCGTCAACCTGTAAATAACAATCTTTAAAAAAAAGGAATTACAAAAAACTTTTTTTTATTAGCCGACTAATCCCGTTACAAGCATACAGACGAATTGATATTGTTCCCATTTTTGGAGTAGATTAAAAATATTTCACCAGTGATGGAGTTGTCACATCCTTAAATTACAATGCTCATAAAAGTATTTTTTTTGTATTAAATTTTCTTCACTTCATGCATTTCATATTATTTTCAAAGCTTTATTTTTTGGGTCGGCTGGAAGAAGTTTCTGTAGATAGTGTTTAGTCATTTTGTACAACTTTACTTCTGTTTCTTGTATGTTTTTGCTTTTTGTGTGAAATAATGTATTAAATAAAAAAAAGAGTATCTTCACGCCCAAATCACCGAAGAGATAGGCACGACTAGCCGAAGACACTAAGTCCCACAATGTGATAGGTGGCAAGCCTATCGCCAACTGGGCACGTATCCAATCCCGAGCAACATTTTTTAATTTGAAATTTGGAAAAATCAAATTTTCTTTCTGTTGCCCGACCCGGAAATCGAACCTGGGACCTCATGCAGTTAAGTCTGACACCTGGACCGCTAGACCACAGAGGCGATGTATTAAATAAATAAATAAAAAAGCTAAACAGTACATGTCACATCCAGTTTATCTACAACGACTATCGCAATGTTACTAAGAAATACTTCAACTGGTAGCTACTAATCGCTGTCGAAGGTCAAACCGTGTAGTAGACCGACAACCGTTGGCTACGGACCATGGTACTCATTATAACGCTTAGCCATCGCCCTCTTGAATGAGGTCTCATATTACAGCTATATTTTATACAAGAAAATGAATTTTAAACGACTTTGAATAAATAAGACCGTTAAATGTTTGAGTGTCTTATTTTTTATATGTTAATCGATTTTTCAATAATTTGTAAAGCGATATAGAAAAATATTTGATGTAATCAACTAGAATTAAATAATTTATTTTTAAAACTGCAACAATCCGAATTTGATTCAAATAAGTCATCTACGTACATTAAAATTGAATAGTTTACTCGATTATTCTGGGCTAACATCTCATCAGATCTAGTTGGTAGTGCTGGGACCACTTTTAAACTTGTAATTTTTTTAATTTTATTTCAAAATTTAAAAAAAAAAACATAAAAACAAGATGGCAAAATTGATTAGGATACATAAAAAAATTAGGTATCGAACTTACGAGTGTAACTGGTGCACAGAAAAACTCTTACGAGTTTATGTTGCACCTTTAGTTGTAACCATATGCTTATCTTTAATGTAAATAAATAAAATAAAAAAAATATATTATTTTAAAGTTGTTAAAAAAATGTTTTTATTTGTATCACCTAATTATTGACAGGGAATATTTTGAAATGATGACTGCTTATGGAAGGTGCAGTGGTTTTCAATCTGGCTTCCCTTTTTTTGCTATCACCTTTGTCGGATGTTCCAAAACTCACTTGTTTTTAATCAGTTTTAATAAAATATTAAAATAGAAACTTACCATATCTAGTGTATCTATAAACAGAACTATCACCATGGTGTTACAACGATATAATTCAACTGGTTATTAATCGCAGTCGAAGGTCAAACCGTAGACATATCAAAGTCAGTTTTCAAAGAAACCATTTTGCTAACTGTTGCAGTCAATTTTATACGAACATGAAGAAAAAACATATCTCTATAAAACACCTAGAACATCGATGAAGTGTATAGCCTAAAACCGTCTTTTACCTTCGTAAGAACCGTATTCTTCATCGCTATCTTATGACATAAAAATAAGGATTACCATATAGCTAGTAATATATGTTGCTAATATATATTATAGATGTTAAAGGAGTGATGTAAATCTGAAGCTGAGATGTTAAAAATATGTTATACTTGACTGCTTTAACTAAACACGCCATGATGAATACTGAAGTTATACCAGAAGAGTCGTTGCAAGATTGAACGAAGTTATCTGATTATAGTAATGAAATCATCCGTCGTCTAATTTATAGGATTATTTTACTAGCTAGCGTTAGAGATATCACATCTCTATCTCAGAGGTGATCTACTTTTTTAGAAATTATTTATTAACTACACTTGTACTTTCCACAATAGATTTTTTATTATTACAGTTTAAGGCTATCATGGTTATATGAGTTGTTATAGCCCTGATGATGCTTCAATAGTGAAACCGGTTGGTCAAAATATAAAAAAAAGTATCTTCACGCCCATATCCCCGAAGAGGTAGGCAGAGGCACAACCAGGGCACCCACGACTAGCTGAAGACACTAAGTTCCACAGTGTGATAGGTGGTAAGCCTATCGCCAACCGGGCACATATCCTATCCCGAACAACATTTTTTATTTTTTTTTATTAGAAAATTGGAAAACCTAATTTTCTTTTTGTTGTCCGACCCGGGATTTGAACCCAGGACCTCGTGCAGTCAAGTCCAACTACTGAACCGCTAGACCACAGTAATTAATAAATAATACGTCGACGATAAGAAGTATAGAAACTATCCACTTTTTAGCTTGATTAAAACTTCTTATTTACTACTGTACTATCAAACTATATACAAAAAAATATATCTCCTTGCTTACACTTTGGCTATTTTTCAAAAAGGTAAAAACAACTTTTCTGCTGCAATATTTTTTTTATTGACCAAAGTATTATTAGCTGACTCGTTGAAATAAAGACTAGCCCTACCGCAAAAAAAATATACATTTTCTGCTGTATTACATTTCTTACTGACGAAAGAATTTTAGCTGATGCATTAGAATATATAAATTTTAAACTTACCTATTAGCGCTTGGCCGTGAAAAGTGGGTATAATTTCATTGGCGGTAGACAGTTTGGCGGTGGTTATTTTACTCTGGAACAAAAAAACAACCATAAACAAAAAATTAAAACACTCTTGTAAATTACTCCATACCGTTTCAAAAGACGAAATGTTTTAGTCTTCTATACTAATATTATAAACCTCCAAACTACTGAACCGATTTCAAAAATTCTTTCACCATTAGAATGCTACATTATCCCTGCGTGACCTTGGCTTTGTTATCAAAATCTGTGCAGTCAAAGCCAAGTTACGGAGGCGAAGCTGCGTGAAACTGCTAGTATTTCATATTTTGAACACGTTGAACTCTTTTCTATTGAAAAATAAACTTTTTTACGTTATTAGCAATTTAACAGCAAACAAGCAAACAGTTTTTTTATGGCAAAAGACAGCCGTGGCCTACAGACACCATAGATGTTATAGGTTCGACGCCGTTCTGTGACCGAGTGTTAAACCTGTCGTGCAAGTCTGCCGTCTATCCTACTCAACGAACCGGAACATGGTACTTTTAGTTTGTCAGCAAGAATAGGTAAGGTGGTTCATCCCTACAAGGGTGAGCTGTTGCATAACATTCTATCACCAGTGGCCTTGTTAGTAAACACCCTCACAAACTTTGCTCGCTTCTTAAGAGCTGCCTGGTGGAGAGGCAGATGGTCTATTCTACACACAGAGCCTGGAACAACATCAGAAAGGTTTTCTATGTACTTGTAGTCATTATCAGAAATAATAAAGATTTCCTTTATTTACGCTTACATACTATTTATCTATAATGCCAAATAACCCAGCTTTAGATTAACATCGCATTATTACTTTGGTTTTAATTATGACATGTATTGTTTACTCTCTGTCATCTAGCGATTCGGGATAGGTCTTAACTCCATAAAGTCCCGCGTTTGATTCCTGGATCGGGCAACAGAAACCATTTCAATTTTCAATTTTCTAATAAAAACAACGGTGCCAGGATCGGATATGTGTTGATTGATGGCTGGTTACGGTTGATGACAGGCTTGCCAACTATAACATTGTGGGATAATCACCACAGAATACACGTGTCTTCGACTCTGCCTACCTCGATAGTGATATGGGTATGCTATTTGACTACCCATAAAACAATCTTCAAGTAAATAACGCAATTCCAAATTACTGTTATCAGTTTTCGGACATGTTTTGAATCATATTCGTATAATTGAAATGTCAGAAGTACAAAATATTGCACAAGTAAGTAAGTATATAATGACCTTATTTGTATCAAAACATAATAACAGTTGTTAAAGATACCTCCTTGCGAAATATTCAATCAAAGTCAGAGTTAGTCAACCGTTGTTTTAACTTCCCCAAAGACTCTTGCAACATATTCTCAGTGACAATTATTCTATGATAAAGTTGCAAAATAACCACTGAATTAGTCGCATCGTGATTCACAACCGAAGTTCCGATTTCTGAAATCGACTTTAGAAATTAATTGCGTGATCTTTGACCTATTGCCAAATGTTGTTCAGCCCTGCAATGTTAGACAAAGACGAAATATGTTATTAAATAACCAATGAAAGCTATTGTATCATATCATAAAATTATCATAAAATTATAAATAATGTAATTATAAATAATTAATCGCCTCTGTGGTCTAGCGGTTCAGTTGTTGGACTTGACATGAGGTCCCGGGTTCGA
>NJDC01001995.1:519678-530220 GCA_002245475.1 Calephelis virginiensis | reverse complement strand
TTGTTCAGCCCTGCAATGTTCGACAAAGACGAAATATGTTATTAAATAACCAATGAAAGTTATTGTATCATATCATAAAATTATAAATAATGTAACTGACTGATCTATTTATTAATGTACATATAATCGAAATTATAAAACAGATTTTGCTGAAATATTGCATATAGATAAAATATAAACCGAACCTACACATAGTAAGAAACTATTTTTAGAAAAACTACCCTTCTGAGCATGCAATTTAAGATGAAAACTTGTATGAAACTTCTAACCAACGAAATTGAATAAGCCAGTTCTTAACATGTAAAAAAATTGGTATGCTCTGAAAATTACAAAGCGTTTTGTGTCAGTTAGTCTGTCGCTTTCATTGGACACAATAAAACTGCCGAATGAGATCAGATATGTCTTTGACCAAAAGGAATAATAGTTTTGCATTGATCAGACAAAACCGCGTGCGTAGCTAGTTGATTTATAAAATTACTTGAAGTAATGTCTTAAACATCTTTAATATCTTACATATTAGATTTCCGTAGCCGATATCTTAAATTGATTTTCGTAATGTTCATTTTAGTGTCTTTTTAATGTATTTCTTACGGGATAATTTCGGATTATTTACATGAAATGTACTTTTTAGTAGCAATTTGTAATTGGTTTAAGAGAAACTAAGTACGAGCTAACATTCATAAAATTTAAACCGTGTCTGCGCAGGATAATCGTTAATACCTTTCAAAACTACTGTTTAAAAACGTGAATATAAATACACTTATTAGTTAGGTCTCTAGAAAAATAAGCACAAAATTTATGATTTAATTAAATAAACCTCGCCTAAAGATACAATAATTAAGCGCAGTAAAAACCTGAGCCTAAGGCCGAGCGACGAGCCGTCACTACTCCTCCATCAAGTCCACCCAGTAACCAGAACGCTGTAAGGAACAGTCCGTTCCATTTAAATACCTAATGATGTCTCGGGCTGAGCACTCTGCTCGGCCCAAAATAGCCCGATAAAGTTGTAAAAACCTCGCGGTTAGCAACGCATTAGCCATTTTGAAAAAAAAGCGCAGTAAAGTTGTAAAAATCAACTTCGACTATTTCATTGGGTACTGCGTCGCAATTTGATAATTATTTTTTCGAAAGCATACGTGTTCGAAATGGTCCCACGTAAATTTTATCAACATCCTATTAGTCGTTTTTGAGTTACACTTAGCAATGCATACATTTTTCACTTATCTAAAAAAAATATGCACTAATAAGTATAACTCAAAAACTACTGATCGACTCATGATAAAACTAATATGGGTCCACCTCGGAATCATGACCTAACCTTTTAAAATAAAAAAAATAAAATCAGTTTGCTCTTGGCGGAGTGAATGCGTTACAAACATTCAAAAAAAACATTCAGTCGAATTAAGAAACCTCCTTCTTTTTTGGAGTCGGTCAAAATATTCGCCAGTCCGAGTGTGGTTTCAAACTAAAACACGACAGTAACGAGCACCTATTTAAAACTGAAAGCGGTGCGGCGTCGCAAGATTCTACCATCGATATTAAACATATCATTATCGTTTTTTTTTTTGTAATGAATTATGGACCTTGCTTAACAAGATATATTTTTGTATAGCATATTTGAATGAATCTCATTCATTCACGAACAAAAGCACAAACAATTTGCAGGCTCGATTAAAGCTCATAGCGAGACGATAATATTGAAAAGTCAAATATGAATACACATGAACATCTTTTTTGGTAAACTTTCATTCATAAAACAGTTTTATTTTTAATTTGAAAACTATTTGCAATGTTATAAAATGTAAAGGGATTATTTATCTTTTTAAGACCTTAAACAGAGTAGGCAGTAAGTTAAATTAAATGAAATTTATTTATTTGCTGAATATGTGAGATTAGAAGCCGTTACAAAAAAATATATGTACTAACATATTCTACCACATTGTGGCTTTCAAATATTTTTAAATTTATACAAATTTTTATTTAAATTTATTAAATATTATATTTTAAAATTTGTTTTTTAAAATGTGATTAGGTTTAACCCTATCATAAAATACTACAGAGTATTAGTAAGAGTTTGTAATCCTAATTAATAATTAATAGCTTGGCATATATTCTAATTCTAAACGTTCAAAACATTATTGTTATTTTTAATTCAAAACATATTTCCTCATTTAATATTCAAAATTTGTTTATCGTTTTTTCTATCTGTGTGTCACAAGAACTAATACACAATAGACGATGATACCGATACAAGCATTGGAAGCTGAAGTTATTAATCGCTTATAAGATTGATGTGACACACACACATGTGGTGCAACAATAACATGTATATGTCAAGCTTCAGGATGTAGCAACACAACCTTTATAAAGATCCTCTTTGATATTCAAATGATATAAAAGAATGACAGATGTGATCTTCAAATGTATATTAACATTTGCCGTTAGATACTATGCGGTAAAGTGTGGTGTTGTATCTCTACCAGATTGGTAGTTGGTGTACCACTGTCTTAGGTATTCTTGGTGAAATAACGTTAATGTTTGCCTTTGTCGTTTTCCGTGCAGAATAACGTAGGACTTGCAGTCCTGGCCTAAGATCATACCATAAGATAAAACCATACCAACAACATCAAGTAGCAATTTTTAAATATAAAAAGATAGATTTCGTAATGATAACATTCCATGCCAACTAGAAACACTAAATATGTTACCGGTGCGATGAAAAGTTGAAATTAAAGTGATAAGTTTATTGACTACCTTATAATTCAAATTGTAACATGATAATAACGAGCGCTAGTAATATAATAGGAAAAAATAGCATCATTCAACAATCAAATCCAAATGTAGTAATTAAAAATTTATCCATTTAAATTATTACATTATAATAATACGAATTAATCTATCCCAAAAAGTAATTAATGTTATGACGGTAACTTAGGAACATTCGGCTGTATACCTAATAAACCTTTTTTAAGTGTATACTATCTTTTCCCATTAAAACCAAAAAGAAAAGAGATAGAACACTTTAGACGAGTGAGATTAGTCTGGAAATTTAACATTTTTAACGTCAGGACGTTTTTATCAACGTTTTCGAAGGAATAGGTTGAAAGTCTGTAGACATGTCATATAAAAACAAATTTGGCAGCCGGTAGACTTGCACAACAGGCCTAACATCCCAGCCACCGGACAGCGACGCACCTGTAACATCTATGGTGTTTAAAGGCCGCGATCTCTTTCTATTGCTATGCTTGAAAGAAGTTAGTGATAACTCAAAATTACTTTAGTGTGTGCAACAAAATTACCACCAAAATGTATCTTAACGCCCATATGCTCGAAGCCGTAGGCAGAAGCACAACCAAGGCACACACGACTAGTCAGATACTAAGTCCTACAATATGATAAGTGGCAAGCTTGTTGCCAACCGGACATATATCCATTCCCAGGCAACGTTATTTTGATTAGAAAATTAGAAATACACATTTTTTTTTTTTTGCCCGACTCGGGGAATGAAGCCGGCAGAAAAAGTCCAATGCCAGACTTCTAGACCACAGAGGAGACCACTACCAATGACACATCTGTTCTAAACCCCAAAAATGTATAAACAATCGAGCTTGCACAACAAAAAAATAACTATACCTAAATTGTCATCACCAACGCAAGTAGCAATTTGATTCGTATTAACGTGTCCTAAATTGCAGCAACATTTTTATAATCTGTCCCCTCAAGGCGTAGTACTACAACTTGTTTTTGTTTAAACAAAAAGTATACGTCTTGTCACCTATATTATTTGTTTGTAACTATGTGTTTTTTTATCATCTTTATTTGCTTTTAGCAGGGTATACATTACATAATTTTAGCAATTTTATGTCATACAGATTATAAACTAAATTAGAACTTTAAACAAGACAAATACTATTCAACATATAATTAAAAATTTCACATGTCAATTTGACTCTTAAAATAAATGACAATGTTTTATCATTATGGTTATAAAGTAATTAATTTAATTAATACATTTAAAGTAACAAATTGTAAAAATTAGAAATAAATAATTATGCTTAGTTATAATTAATTTTAATATATTAATGTCAATTTGCAAAAATTCATAAAATAAAATTACGACACGAATACTCAAATGTTTTTGAAAAAAAAATAACTTATAAAGTTTTGTGTTAGCTATTCCGTTATAGATTACGGATTGATGGTTATTTTCTTCAAACCCATATCCCCGAAGAAGTAAGTAGAGGCATAACAATAGGTACTCATGACTAGTCGAATACACTAAGTCCCACAAACATATAGCTAACCGGGCTCATACTCAATCTTAGGCAGCGTTGTTGTTATTAGAAAATTAAAATAACACATTTTCTTTTTGTTGGTCGGCCCGGGGATCAAAGACTAAAGCTCAAGTACACTCCAATCCATACCGGTTTGTAGATCACAGAATCTATTACAGCGATTTATGGTTATAATTTTAAAAATATACATCTACATATATTCAAAATTTAGCTGTTGCCCACGACGTCGCCCGCGTGTTAAATGATCCCACAGGAACATTTTTTTTCTGATAAAAACTATCCTATGTGTCAATCCAAGTTACCCTCTTTGTGTGTGCCAAATTTCATGAAAATCGTTTTATACAGTATTTGCGTGAAAGAGTAATAAACAAACATACAAATTTCCACATTTATAATTTAAGTAGGATAATAAAAGTCTGTAATAACTTACATCCATTTAATTTTTTTTATCTGTATTGATATTTCAAAAAACAAAATGATGGAGACAAGTCTGAATGCAAATATTTTATAATTTGTAAAATTATAACCTAAGGTATTTCAATAAAATTAGCCATACGAACTAAGATGTTAGTTTAAAGAAATATTTAATTCAACACTTTTCGTCTAAAAATACAAATATGCTTTTAAGATCGCGTATATCTTACTTTAATAAATCGAATAGTTTTATGGTTTTTATCTGTTTACTGCTTTTATGGTGTATTGCTACATATAATGTTGGTCCAAGGGTTCTCCCAATGCCATCAAGATTATTTTGTGTCAATAACAAGGGATGATTGAAACTCGATCAGTGAGTGGCTACTAGTATGAATAAACACTTAATGGTAAGCGACTTCAATAAGTGTACATTTTGATTATCTTAAATTTTACGTAATAAATTACTTCGGCATATGGAAAGTAAGATAAATATACAAAAATAGCATATTGTCGAACTACAAGAAACATTTAAAAAGAGAAGGGTCCTTCTGAACTTGTTTTAGGACTTTTTTATAACTTTCGAAAGTGATTTCTCGGTTATGTAAAAACACGAAATTTATGACGTATCGTTAAAATCATGTAATTAAATATGTCAGAATATATTTTTATGGTTCAATCTTTGATGTTACAAAGATACGATGATATAAGATGATTCATATAAACACATATTGAAATTACCAATTGGCAAATCAAAATACTTAAGAAAATTATTGATTTGTGTTATGGCCTTACCAGTCACAAATATTAGTTAAAGAATTTGCTAGAATGTTAACGTCATTTTATTAAAATGTTTGCCCAAAAAACAAACCATGATATTAAAATGTGATATAATTAAAAAAATACGGAGTTTCTGTTTTCACGGCAATCGGCTGAACTAATTTTCATTAACTTTAGTATAGCAATATATAAAAGCTTGCATAAGATAATGGGATACTTTGCATTTCAAAATATTAAGGGGTATATTAATGGGGAGAGTTACATGTTTACAACATCCGTGCAAAACACTTGTATATTAGTAAACAAATCTCCACAAAATAATCAGTAAATGGTTAGGCATAGGTATTCCACAATAATCTAAAAAATGTCTGCTATTCTTAACATCACATGTTATAAACTAAATGTCACGAGTTTTACATCTTTTGCTTGTATGATTTCAATTAAAAACCTCAAAAACTCTTCTATCAAGTATCACAACAAACTTGTAAACTTAAATTTACAGTAGTCACGAAAATCGTAACCAAGTTTATTATTTTAACTGTAAAATTATTAAAATTCATAGTTACCCAGAAATGGTTTGGAGTGTTGGTAGTATTCATGGAAGTATGTTAACATTGAGTCATTTTTCCGTTTATGTATTTATTAAGGAAGTTATTTTTGCGAATGGTCTCGTCAAGATGACTGGTATAAACATTAAATAGTTTATGGTTTGCGTTTCTCAACGAGAGGCAGTTTCTAACAAAAGTATGATCTAAAATAAGCAAGAAGTCATGGTCCTTGAAGTAGTTCTTGCAGCGAGGGAATTTTATTGAAATAAGTTTTTAAGATAACGTTTTGCTATCACCACATACTTTTTACACAAGATATTACACGATTTGGATGAATATTTGTTTGCTGATTTTGACCTTTTTTAAATCGTTTTTATAATATTTGTAGCCATAAAGTCGTATCGTACGTAATATATATTTCTAATAAATCTGAAGAAGGGTGAATTATGTACATACATAAAAGATATTTAAAACAATAGGTGTAGCACCTGCTGCTACCTGGCAAAATACGTTTCTAGCATTTTTAGAATGTGTTTATACGTCTGTCTCTCTGGATTCACGTCGAACCTACTCAACTCCATTGTAACGAAATTTGACGAGTTATACTACTTTTACTAGGGTTACTTTATGTTCCGAAAAAGGTTATAGTTACAGTTTACTTATTACGTTGTTTGCAGGTATACACTCTAAGCCACCAGTATTTAATCTTTTGGTTATGAAGATTGTATTGAAACACACTTCAGCTTTTGATGCTTTTGAGCTGCCTGGCAGGAAGTCAGATGTTCTATTGTGCAACGGAGCCCGGACCAACACGGGGAAAAGTTATTAGTTTTATTTATGTTATAAATAGCAACGTAGAAGCATATAAATAATTTTAATAACAAAATGTTTGATATACTCGCTAAACAATGCTAAACAAGCACAGTATCTTTAACAATGTCAATAACTCGAGGCTTGTTGTCCAGATTTTCTCTATTTCATTATCTGGTGTACACATAAGTTGGAAGTACTTTATAGACCACTATTTGTAGTCGACTACATTGTATTAACTGTTTATGTCCTGTCTCGCTGTATATTATATACAAATCTAGAAATCGCTGAAGGATTTCGAATATAAACTGTAGATAAAATAAGTATGCTACTTGTATTTTTTATTAGAAAACTATTTTACAAATAATTTTGTTTTGTTGTTGAACCCCGTGTTGGTCCGGGTCTTCTGTATCAAATAGATCATGTGCCTCAGCGCCAGGCAGCAGCTGATAGAGTGCTGCCATAATGACACTGTTATTTTCTGGTCCGGACGGTGAGATAGCCAATAGACTTGCGCAACAGGCTAGCATCACAGCCACAGGACAGCAACGCATCTAACATCTATGGTGTCTATAGTCCACATTGTCTCTAGCCATCAGAAGAGCCGTCAGTTAGTTCGTAGTTTTACGACTGAATAAAAGAAGTGTTAAAAACATGAAAACTTAAGATACTGTAATTTTAGATACATAATTATTTTCTTGCACTATAGATACATTTTTGAACATATATAAAGAAAGAACTTGAACTCTGGCAGAAATTTATGGAAGAATAATAAGAACTTCATTACATTATTTCAATATTCACTTTATTCAGTTGCCCGAATAAATGACCATCGTCAACGAGAAACGAAGGGTACGGGTTTAAAATCTGTCTGGAAAGAAGTTTTTTCTTTCTTTTCGGATTGGTGGCTTATATAAGCCATAGATGCTGTTAATAGGTGCTGTCTTATGGCCAGAATCTGGCCATTTATGCAAGTATAGTTTGTAGCATAGAATACGACAACGGTGAGATCTAACGCACTGACGCTGGAATTGTAGGAATAGGCAAAATATTTGTGCCAATTGAAGAACTACCAATACCAAAACTACCAATTGCGTCTGTGCAAATGTTTGTGCCCATCTAAGAAATAAGTACCAAACTCCAATTTTAACTAAATATACTTGAACTAGTTACAATACTAAAATTAAGAAGAAATGCAAAGGCCACAATTCATTATGCGCCTCTTTAGTATGCGCATAAATAATTTGTTTTCATTAGTGATTTATAACACAAAATGACCACGTGAATTGTTGTATCAGAATGATTTACTGAACTCAATAATTTTGTATTACCCACTCTATTAATACTTCGGCGACTTCGAAGGTATAGATTGAAGTTTGAATAGAATCTGGAGATTTAGGGCTTAATATTGAGCTTGATAGGATTTGTGCTTTTCGAGGCTTCGCTCCTTTGATGATATAATTATATGCACAAAGTCTATGTGCTATATTAAAAGCCAATTTGCATATCTTCAAACTAAGTCCTATGTGGCAGGTAGTATCAAGTGCCGACTGTTACGACCCTATTACAGAGAAAAAGGCAAACTGTTATTGTGTACTTTTGTTTGTTACGCTTGGTAATATTGCAATGTAATTATGTAATATAGTAGTAGTAAAATTCTAAAAACTGTGAAATTGTGGTCTATCCATTATATTTGTCTTATCGACCTACTTTTTTAATATTTTCATCACCTAACTTCGGGACTTCGGCTAGTCGTGGGTGCCCTGGTTGTGCCTCTGCCTACCTCTTCGGGAATATAGGCGTGAAGATACTTTTTTTAGGATATATCACGTCAGTGGTCTAGCGATTCCATGTTGATATTGACTACACGAGGTCCAGTATTCGATTCCCTGGTCGTGAAATACTAAATGTGATTTTCAATCTTCGAAACAAAGTCGCCTAGGATCAGAAAAGCGTCTCATTGACTATAGGACTAGTACTTTTTGACTAATCGTGGGCGGTTGGATTGTTTATCTGCCTACTTCTTCGTTGATGTTGAGCTGAAGATATTCACTTTCTTAAAATTATGAATAAAAAAATTCAATATTTTTACAAAAACCTCTTTGTTATGTATCGGTGTATTACAAATCCATGCTTCTTGTACTCTTAATACTCCGGCGACAGGATGGCGGCGCACCTGCAATATCTATAGATTAGTGTTTTCTCTTAACATATTTAGAGCCATGTGCTTATTCGCTATCTTATCAAATAAAAAATAAAACGAAAAAAAAACAATATCCAGGATTGCCTTAGTAAAAACTTCCATATAAGATCAATAGTCTATAAAATTAGCATAGCATATTTACTTTTGATTTTATAAATAGGTTCATAAAAGTAAAGATAAAAAAACAAGTGCCGCACCGCTTTAAAAATGTCCAAAATTGTAATATTACAATAAAAACAGATGTTTACTGAGATCGCATTTACTGACCTTAGCCTCTTTGAGTGTGAGTTGTATTAAAATTGTCCTTGCACTTTGTAGTGCACAATATTTCATGTAATTATAGCAAATAACACATACGGTGAACACATAGAGATGCGTCACTTGGTGTAGGTTCTTCGGGATGCAGCTGATGTGTCTGACGCAAGCAACAGTAGTGATACTCCTGAACCTCGATTTCATATAAATTCGAAATTGAAATCGGATTTGTGTCATTTTGTACTCTTGAACACAATATTAGGGAATTATCAACATTTATCTAATAATTAACAATAATTAATTATATTGGATTAGCTCATTTTTTAAACTAAATGTTAATAACTCGTTAGTATTGTGTTTAAGAGTGATAATGTCACAACGTTTATATTATTGCTTTCTTTAATAATAAATAATTTTTTTCAATATTATTTTTCTTCATATACCAGATAGTAAAATTGTATATACACTTCAATATTTTACTATGTAGAGTGATATGCATAAGTTTTTTCTTTCGGGCGTCTTTATTTTTTGTCTATCTTTAAGTTCTATGCTCTAAAACGCATGCCTCTTATTGTCTACGCCTATGGCGATAATCTTAAAATTTTTGAATATAGCTGAACAATTAATTACTTAAAAAAGTACACGAATATCCAAAACAATTTTTCAAAACATCGCGTCAGTTTTTTATTTATTCGTTTATATTTGTGATTTTATTCCTACAATATTTGATATGTTTGACGAATATTAATATTTTAAATCTGCTTTCCAATATAGTGTTGCTAAAACGCATAAAATGTTGTAAAAAAAATTATGCGCTGTGGTCTCTACTCGTTTTAGGATCTACGCATGCGCCATAGTAACGTGCCATGGACCATATTCGGCTTGAGTTATATGAGTTACGACTGTAAAAGATGATCGGCAAACCACACTGGTATAGATATACCCATTAGCACTCACAATAAGATTTATACGTTAGGTGCAACTTAATTATATAATCTTTCCTGTGAGCGTCTGACGAATATTATAGTTTAATTTATATTAGTTATATGACGCCAGTGCCCTTCCAAGGAATAATTGAGAATTTGTCAATTTATAGACTTAGCTGATAAACTTGAATAAGTATTAAGTTAACTTTTATTTTTATCTGTGTGTAAGTACGTGTGTGTTTGTGTATATGTGTATGTGTGTGGGTGTATGGATTGTGTGTGTGTGTGTGTGTGTGTGTGTGTGTGTGTGCGTG
>NJDC01001995.1:498346-518765 GCA_002245475.1 Calephelis virginiensis | reverse complement strand
AATATTATTTTTCTTCATATACCAGATAGTAAAATTGTATATACACTTCAATATCTTACTATGTAGAGTGATATGCATAAGTTTTTTCTTTCGGGCGTTTTTATTTTTTGTCTATCTTTAAGTTCTATGCTCTAAAACGCATGCCTCTTATTGTCTACGCCTATGGCGTTAATCTTAAAATTTTTTGATTATAGCTGAACAATTAATTACTTAAAAAAGTACACGAATATCCAAAACAATTTTTCAAAACATCGCGTCAGTTTTTTATTTATTCGTTTATATTTGTGATTTTACTCCTACAATATTTGATATGTTTGACGAATATTAATATTTTAAATCTGCTTTCCAATATAGTGTTGCTAAAACGCATAAAATGTTGCAAAAAAAAAAATGCGCTGTGGTCTCTACTCGTTTTAGGGTCTACGCATGCGCCATAGTAACGTGCCATGGACCATATTCGGCTTGAGTTATATGAGTTACGACTGTCAAAGATGATCGGCAAACCACACTGGTATAGATATACCCATTAGCACTCACAATAAGATTTATACGTTAGGTGCAACTTAATTATATAATCTTTCCTGTGAGCGTCTGACGAATATTATAGTTTAATTTATATTAGTTATATGACGCCAGTGCCCTTCCAAGGAATAATTGAGAATTTGTCAATTTATAGACTTAGCTGATAAACTTGAATAAGTATTAAGTTAACTTTTATTTTTATCTGTGTGTAAGTACGTGGGTGTATGGATTGTGTGTGTGTGTGTGTGTGTGTGTGTGTGTGTGTGTGTGTGTGTGTGTGTGTTTGTGTATATGTGTATGTGTGTGAGTATATGGATTGTGTGTGTGTATGTATGTGTGTAAGTGCAGCTCTACAGTATCCTCGTTAAATTAATTTTACTGAGGATCTCTAGAACTTGCGGTAATATTATCTCATAATGTAAGCGGCCAACCGCCGACTCATCTCCGTTCAGAAACTGGTTCGACTTCCTATGAGTGCAGGATGTTACTCCATATTCGTGATTCATTATGTATTCAATCACAATGTTATTTCGAAAAATTGTTTTAAAGGAAGAGTTAGTTAATATATGTACCGTTTTTAATAAAGATATCTAGTTATTCTGCTTTAGCCGCTTTCTCAAGTTTATTACTTATTACTAATACTATTTTTAAAATCAAAATAGTATAAGTAATAAGTGAGGTTCTAATAATTATTTATTACTTCCATTTAAGTTCTGTAACTTTTTAATTTAAATCTTAAACATCTTATAAAAGTTATTTTTTTACTAATTGGATTTTTGTTTTTTATGTAATGAACTATTTAATGCTATCGTTTCCAATGACCTTAAATTAATACTGAAAAACAAAACTATGATTTGAGAAAGAGGTAATTATTACCAATATCAGGATAATAATTATAAAAGATAAGAATATTACACATTCAAAAATAGGATAACTATTCCAAATAGGTACTTTGTAGATATAGCTATGGATAGACGTTAGTTTTTTGTATATTTGTTTATCCGTTGGTCACCCAAGTGATCTTAATATCCAGTTGTTTTACATTTATTAATAATTGAGACGAATCGCCTAATAAAAATAAATATTAAAAAAATATTTTTCAAGCAATTCAAGAGGAGCTTAACCATAAAGATAATTAAGTAAGATTTTAATACATTGAATGGTAATACTACTTATAAAATCTAAGATAAGAAGAGAATAAAAAGAATAAAACATAAGATAAAATAATGTTATCAAACGTATCCGTAAACTTTTAAAACTTATTTAAATTTTACACAAAACATGTAAATTAGCTTATCTTTTTGCAAGTTATCATTATATTAACATATGAACGATATCAAATATTAATTGATCTAACTGTTTAATTATTTATAATAATTTTATAGAAGCTGTTTAATATACTGATTGTTAGAACATGACGGTTCAAATGTGCCGACAACTAATTTTAATTTTGAAGATAACCTACTTTATTTAGTTGTAATACGGTAGATAATTGTTTGAATGTTTTTTATATCTTACTCACAGTAGCCGAAATCAAGGGTCATAAGATCAAGCGTGATCCAAAACTGATATTAGAGATCGTAATACCAATGACGTCTGCGTGAATGAGATATTAGCATGAACTATTAGGTAAAGAGCTGTCTAGTGTTGAAATAGATATTATGATTAAACGTACAGTATTTTTGTACATTATTATTAAATTCTTTATTTTAGGTAAAGTAGTTGTTTCTCCAGCAAACCTAGTATAGAGTTAATGTAAATTATATATACGTAAATCCTAAATGTATTTTTATGATCACTTAATTTTTTTACTTACTTAAGCGAAAGACGAAATTAATTAAGTAAATTGCTGCAAAGAAAACTAATTTAAATATTATGTAAAATACATTTAAAAAATGTATTTTCTTCAAATTTTATGAAATTTCATCATCTACTTCAGACTTGTTGGCAACGGGACCACGTTGGAAGCACGTTTTTGAAACAAACAATATTATCTTATTATTTTATATATTACATTATTGACCGCCTCGTTAGTCCAATGGCTAGCGTACACGCCTGACTACATCGACTTACCATGAGGCTCGGGTTCGATTCGGGGGCAGGCATTTGTGTGATGAATATTTAGATGTCTATATTTCCGGGTCTGGGTGCTTATTAAATTTATTCTGGTTTATATTTAAGTATTTCTATGTATTAGTATCGTTGACTAACACCCATAACACATGCATATAATTTGCATACTTTGGGGCTAGATTCAATTTGTGTAAGTTGTCCAGGGATTTTTATTTATATACTTATTTATTTATTTCAATTGTTTGCCAATGATGGAAAAATCTTTCATACAATTATATATATGAAAGATTTGCCTTTATATCAATATTTCACAAAGGCACTTAAATGTTTTTTACTTCCAAACTAGGTTCGTTGGAAATATCGTCACTGTCAGCGCGTTGAGCTCTTTTGTACTAGATTGTGATCTAGAATTTTATACTCAATGTCACTTATATTATGAAAAAAATAGATTTAATATTAAAAAAAATATTATAAATATAATAATTATTGAAATTGATTACTCATATAACACAAAGGAAGCTTTTTACACTTACAATCAAGTATTTAATTTACGAGTTGAAAACGGTGACCATTATTTCTATTTGTCACTGTCAGATCATTTCAGAGGAGTTCTACCATTAACCTTGCAAGATGAATTTTTTGTGTATATAATGTAAAATTATTGCAAAAAACCGATTTTAATTTTATTAACTTTACATTTAAGTGCCCAAAAAAATCAGTATTTTCCTCGATTTCCCTAAAGATCCTAAAATTAAACACAAATTTGGTTGCAGTGTGGGGATAACTTCGGATATACGTTCTTTTAAATAATTAAAATTGGTTCACAATCGACAGAGATATCCAATAACATACGTAAAAATTTAGAAGTTGAACGTATCACCTCCTTTTTCGTAGTTGAAAATGGTGAACACCAAAAGATTTAAAAACTTTTAACAGCTATATTAAAAAAAAATTAACAAGGCAAATGAAAAATTTTTATGAGCCAAAATAATGTTTTGGCGAGGTATATTTCCCGTATAACTGGATGCCCAAATGAAGCGAAACTCTTAAATTAAGTGAACCAGAAACATCAAAGAGCCGCTTATTTATTGTGACGCTCAAACTTAAAGCAGATTAGAGCTGACGTTGTCGCAAATATAATTTTAATGGTCGCAAGCCACTTCTTGTTTAAGCAGATTCACGCTTGATTTCGCTTGACATTAGGCTTTCACATGTGTAGAAAGTGCTGAAGGCTTAAATTTTAATAATTAATTCAAGTTGATTTTATATTTTTTATCATCGAACAAACTCTCTGTTCCCTTTATGGTAAAAGACTGAGATACCGACACTATCTGCCTTATTAATAAACATGGAGTAAAATACTTTAAGGTTTAACCTGGTATTATAGTCTTTATTACAATGTTATACAGACTATAATATCAACTTAATCTTGCACCTACCCTACACCACATTTATTAATAGGAGGGCATAAGTCTATATACCATACCATATATAGATATAGTATATCGTTCTCTGTCACCTGGAATTCTAAACCCATTGTGAGGTTTACTGGTCTACCCTCCGCACCGAAAAATGAAAACGTGTTAGGAATAGGTATTGCAATCGATCTCTACTCGGGCAAGTTGCTGCACTGCACTAAACAAAAGTATCTTCACAACCAACGTTATTTTTGTTAAGTATCTTCACACCTATATCCCCGAAGTGGTAGGCAGAGGAACAACCAGGGCACCCACGATAAGGCCTACCGGGCACACATCCAATCCCGAGCAACATTTTTTTATTAGAAAATTGGAAAAACCCCATTTTCTTTTTGTTGCCCGACTTGGGATTCGAACCCGGGACCTCATGCAGTCAAATCCAATAACTGAACCGCTAGACCACAGAGGCGATTATTTTTGTTAAAAAATTGAAAATACACATTTTCTAATATTTTTGTTGCCCGACCCGGGGATCCAACCCGGGACCTCTAGAAATGAAGTCCGACGTCGGATCGCTAGACCTCAGAGGCCAACATAAAAAACAAAACTACACTTCACTAAAAGTCTTCCAACTAATGATCCATTTAGCCTATACTCGCGTTTTACGAGCTGCTGAATAGGAAGGCATGTGGTCTATTCAATACAGGAAACCAAACAAATATGGCGAAAAAGTATTCCAAGTAAAAAGTGGATATTTTCATTTTGTATAATTTAAATAAATTAAAAACTTAGCAGAGTTTGTGTTTTTGTTTTTGATACCACGACTTTAATCGTAAAACTACTACTGAACGTACTGTTACTGTAAAACGTTTTTTTTTATCACATAGGAAGGCCAACAAGCAGACGGATTCCCTAATGGTAAGAAATTCACGCCGCTATGAAACACCAAAGGTGAAAATGTGCGTTGCCAACCTTAGGCCAGGGTGTTAGGCCTTTAGCAAAAGTAAGTTAAGCGGCTACCTTATCCTTTGAATGGAACACTTCAACGATAAGTAATGACGTTATGGCGGCAACAATAGTTAAGGGAAATATACACATATATCTTAGCAAGTTAGCTCAAATGTAATAAAAAGTTATACAGTGGTTTAATTTTAAATAATTATATCTTGTTTTCATCGTCATTTATGACTTCACTTTTTCCATGTTGAAGTTGGTGAACAAGGAGACGACTATTAAGAGTAGTAAGTAACTTAACTTAGAGACTAGTAAGAGATTATTATAGAGGTTATTGGTGCGTTGCTATCGTATTTCCGAAACCTTAGATACGAGTCCAAGTCTACCAGCTTCCTTACTATTCAGCAAGGTTCACAAAACACCGAACGTGCTACAGCAGCTGGAAGATGTAAGATGTTACGAAACACATTACATGTATATACGCACACATTTTTTTATTACAATTTAGATTTTATCGATATCACGACTCGGATGACCTTCGAATTGAAGTACTCATACTTATCGTAATCATTAGTGAGATATGAATTTTTAAGTGATGAATTAGTTGAGGACTTTGTCTCTATAAAATGTTATCAGACTTCAATCAATGATTACCTACTTAGAGATAAATACAGTATACTTATGTATGTTATACATTTTAAAACATCCGGAATATAACTTTGAAATTTCAAAGGTTAATTAAATTATGTTTAAAGGCCTACAGTGGTAGAGATATCGCATATCTTAAAATATAAAGATATAAAGAATATAAAATAAAGAATCAATATTTGCGGTAATTTCATCATTTGAAATGTTAATAACAGACAATTATTCCATTAAATTTAAAGATAAAGGTAAATCTTTTATAATTTAATCAAATAAAGTATTATTTTGCGGAAATTTGTAATTTAATATAGTTAAAATAACATGACGGCTGGTTAAACGGAAGCCATGACGTCGAAAGCTACTCAATCCTATTTTATGTTGAAAAAGCAGCTACGCTTATCAGCGACTTCGTCAGTGTAAAATAGATATTTAAAGAAAAGGTGGTCTATGGTTGAACTCCGGTCTTTAACTATATGCATTCCAAATTTCATCTAAAACGGTGTCGTGATTTAGCCGTGAAAGCGTAATGTGTTTAAGTGTTAGATAATTGCTATCGAATTAATACTAAATCCGTATAATAAATTAGACTATGCCCCGTGTCGTTTGCTATTGTTTTAGTCGTTATTATACTAAAACACAATTTTGAAATAACACTTGTACTTTTACAATACACCGTATTACAGTATTAAGTGAACATAGATTGGAATTCTACCAAATGCCGGTGATAAAGAATATAAATTCTATCATTATTTTCTTTTAATCGAAGATATCTCATATTTGAACGATTCGCACGTTTTTCCCTAAAGAACGTTATCTTTTGAATAGTGGCAACTCACTTAAAATTGACAAAATTTTCTTTAATTATTGTAACACGCAAACTTACAAGTCTACAAGAATAAATAAATGATAACACTTAGAATTATTAACCGAAGTTTTCACGATATAACTAACATTTCTCTCGGTAGTTTAAATAGTAGAGCGTAGTCACAGAGAAATAAATGTCACGGTTTGTTTCAATTCAATTTTTTAATTTCTTTGAATTCCTTTTTATTTTACGGGACAAATACTAAAATTATTATTTTATGATTTGATATGTATTGATAAATTACATTTTTTCTTTGCAATACCACTAATGTTACCGGGTGAAACTCAAAAAATGCAACAAACGGAAATTGAAGTTTCAGTATTCGTTACTATAGCTTTCAATAGTCAACTCATGGTTATACTAAGTAATAACGATCACGTAAATACGAAAAATTTGTTTTATTAAAAATTTACACATAACTTCACGCTAAATAACTGATGGGTATCCAGAGTATCGAGTGCTTAATTTACGTCTCTTTCAGACCGGCCTGGCTTCCTTCTTAAAACCATTTTCAAACGAATAAGACTCTTGCCCTCGGATAGGAGTTTTGGCGCCATCATGAATGAAGATGGTCGTAATTTTTTCATATTTATTGAATTTCGTGTTTACATTGAGTGAAATTAGTTAATTTAGGTGGGAATTAGATTAATTTTGTTCAGTGAAAGTGCACAAATGAAGTAATCATGAAGAAATTGGTGTATCGTGTATTTCCTCGCTGCCGCCAAATCTCAATAGACGAGCTTGAGTAACAAAGCCACCGTTTTACTCAAGACCCAGACATGACTTACTGACGACTTATGACTGATGACTAATTGTAATTGATAGAAATTGAATTCAAATTTGATGCAAATTTCTACTTGACTAATGGCACAATACTAACGTGAATGCCAATGCCTAAAGAAAGAAAGAAAAAGACCCTCGGATAAACCCCGATCAATTTCATCATGAAAAATCAACCAAGGTCACTTATTACTAAAACATCAATCTAGATTTAAAATAAAACGCACTTTTTTAAAGCTAAAATCGTGATTTGATTAATAATATGATAGAGTAACATGTGCCTCTACTGTTCAATTGTAGCATTTTCCCCGTCTTAGTGCGGGCTCCTTAGCAGAATAGACCATCTGCATTCCTGCTAGGTAGTTCGTAAAAGGCGAGCATAAGCTTACCGTCATTAGCACCGTGACATCCTACTAGGTGGTAGAGTTTCGCAGCGGCTCGCCCTGATTAGTACCACGGCCTTACCTATTTCTGCCGCCATAATGTTATGACGTGTTCCAGTTTGGAGGGTAAGGTAGCCGGTAAACTTACTTTTGCTTGAGTCCTAACAAACCAGCCTCAGATTGGCAACGCACCATTACTACCTTTGCTGTCTCTAGGCGGCGAGAATTGCTTACCATCAGGAAATCCGTTTGCTTGTTTACCTTCCATTATCATAAAAAACACCTAGGATATGATGTATGTGTGCATGGATAAAACATTATTAAATAAGATGCTTTTGACACTAAGCGTGTGAATTGACAGTTTGGTTTTGATCCAAGATTTACTACGATCTAACATTAATATCAACTCTATGCTTAATGAAATAAAAGCGTTACCAATTTCCTCATCTAAATCATCATGCGTGCGTCGTGGGAATAAATTTAAAAGTTTAATATTGCGTCTGTGACATTGATGCGAGAATTTGACTGGAATCGGATTAATTATGTATTTAATTCGACATAACTGGGTTATTTATTTGTAAGTGAGTATAAATTTTATGATTTTTTTTGATATTATGAATTATAATGTGTTCGAACTTATACGTAATAACTTATGATGTAATTTAGGTGTACAAGGAACACCTAAGAGCAATTACTACTAAGGTGTTAAATCTCAACATAAAAAACCTTAATGCAATTATAGTAGGTATCTTCACACCTATTTATCCGAAGTGGTAGACAGAGGTACATATACATAGCACCCATGACAAGTTTTAAGTCCCACAATGTGATAGGTGCACCGCTTTTAAATTTAATTTTAACATTTCTTATAAATCTGTTCTTCCGGTTGTTTGTATTTGAATACTATTAGGAAAAACAATTTAAAATAACTTATAAAGTTATAGTTGCCATCGTAAGTTTACAATTTCACAGTTTTCATAACCATTAAAGAACGCGCCTAATTTTGTATTAAATATTAATAAACTTCAATTTACTGGACGGTAGTAAAATGAGCTAAGATAACTAATTGGTTCTGAATTAGACTTTTAAATTCATGTTAATTTTCCCCGTGTTGGTCCGGGCTCCTTTGCAGAATAAACCATCTCCTTTTTGCCAGGCAGCTCGTAAAAGGCAAGCATAGGTATGCCTATGCTCACCGTTTGCTCGCTTACTAACACCGTGACATTTAACTAGGTGGTAGTTTCGCAGCGACTCACCCAGATTGGTACCACCGCCTTACTTATTCCTGCCGCCATAACGTAATGACGTGTTCCGGTTTGGAAGGTAACGTTACCGGTAAACTTACTTTTGCTCGATGCCTAACATCCCAGCTTCAGGTTGGCAACGAGTTGGCAAGAATTTCTTACCATCAGGAAATCCGTCTGCTTGTTTGCCTCATCATAAAAAAAAATCCGCTTAACTATGTGAAGTTTATGTAGCTTCTAATAACTGTATAAAATACTTCACTCAAACATAGACTAACAACAGTAATTATCTCCGTGTTGGTGTGGGTCTTCTGAGTAGAATAGACTATGATTTTCTACCAAGCAGCTCATATGAGGCGAGGTTACATGGGTCAATACCAACAAGACCACAGATGGCAGAGTACTGTGCAGCAATTTATCCAGGTTGGGATTTCACTGTCTTACCTTTTCCTGCCAAAGAGTATATAAATACTACGTAATAAGAGGCGGGACTTCCATAGATACATAGCACACCCGAATTTGTGTATTGTTTACTTGAAAAGGTATAACCCGTACAATTTGAAAGTAAGTCTAAAGGCATTCAGATATAAGGCAACTAGTGTCATATGATTTGGGCGAATAAAAAACATAGCAAACTTATTTTTTTATTTGAAAGTTGCGCCAAACTGTTTCGTACCGCCATAATGATAAAGTGCTGTTCTAGTCCAGAGCAAAAGTAAAAGCAACATATTTCTTGTCTGGAATTATTAAAATTTTGAAAATTTCAGATCAAATCCTTTTTGTAAAAGATGCGGATATTGCAAAAATATTCTGAACAACATTTATTTTTTCATTTGCCAACTGTTCAACTATGTAGTTACAAACGTTTTTTTATGTTAGAAGTCTGCATCGCCGCTGTGGTCTAACGTTCCGGTGTCACAGTTGACTTCTAGAGGTCCCGGGTCCGATCCCTGGGTCGGGCAACAAAAACAAAAAAATAAAAAAATTGTATATTTAATTTTCTAAGAAAATAATGTTGCCCGGGATTAGATATGTGTGTGGTTGGCGTTAGGTTTGACACCTATCACATTATAGGTCTTTGGCTAGTCGTGGGTGCCCTGATTGTGATGGGCGCGAAGATAATTTTTAGAAGTCTGCAAAAAAGCACACGGGTCTTCTAACGCTAAGAAACAGCCGTGGCAACGACGGCAGATAGAAGGTAGGTAGATGGTAGATATTAAAGATGGTACGCTAATTAACTATTTCATTAAATAATGGATTTTGGGTGGTGTCAAAAGTCTCCGAAACCGGTGTGTTTGTATGAAAAGGGTTATGAATGTGAGGGAAGCAAGACAGGTTTGTCAGGATCGTGAGGTCTGGCACTCGATACTCTCTGCCTACCCCGTAAGGGACTTGGCGTGAAGATATGTATGTATGTATGTATCTATGTATGTATGTATGGATTTAATTTACACAATATATTGTTGATATTTCCTCATAAATTTGATGTGATAATATGATATTTGTTTTGTTTATTATAACTCAATCACACGACAGAAAAAGTATTTGTTTTTTTGTCTTACAAAAATTATTTGCAGAAATCATTACCAACTTTTGAGCAATTAGTACCGCTTCTGCAAATCTGAATGAAACTCAAAAAACTGTATCAAAATGCCACATCTGCATTTCCGTTCCACTCGCTTAATTGAATGTATCTTGTAATAACGGTATCAAATACTCTAACCATGTACTTGTCATAGACCAACCACAAAGAGACCCGCTTAGCAAACTTTCTCATTTGCATCAATAAACTAAAGAATTGTTATAAATCACAATATTCTTACCAATGAAATTGACAACTGGACTGAAAATATACAATATGAAATGATTTATTTGGTTAATTAAAATGAAATATTATCAATATATTGTATTTTTTATTTTTTTTTGTTGATTGACTGTTTACTGAGAAATTAATTTTAATTAGTTTATATTTTAATCATAACTTTCTTTCTAATTTTATTTTACGTTTATATTACCTGTCTGATGAGAAATTTCATATATTTTCAATACAAAAATGTAAATCTGATTGCTTTGTCTAGTGGTCGGTATTGGACTTGACTTCATGAGGTCCATTCTCGGGTCAAGCAACAACAAATATGTTTTTTCAATTTTATAATATAAAATAACGTTGTCTGGGATTGCATAAATAACTAGTCACTTCTAGGACACAGAAGAAGGAATAGGTTTACCATTTTTCAAACTGTGAGATTTTAATTATACTTACGGCTCAACGTGGGTGCACTCGTTGTGCTTCTGCCTACTAACACTAACATACACATACTAACCTAAATTTTTAGTATAATAAATGCAAATTAAATTTGCTTTAAATACCTCTAAAACATGTTAATAGACAGAGATAATCAGTAAGCAATTTCCTCTTTCACATCGTAGACCACACGTGGCAAATTTATCAGGAATCTAAACATCTAAATATATTTTCAAACTTTCACATTTATTACATCAATAGTATTCATTTATCTTGAAGAAGCCTTAAATATTGCAAATCTATGGAAAATAAAAGTTAAAATACCTCAAGTAACATGATACAGCAAAAACGACCTGCGGGTGGTCGCCGCGCGAGGTCTTCCTTCAATTAACCAGACTACATATTTATGACGTATGAGATCTCAGATCAACTTTGTTTTGCTGGCTGCCTTTTTAAGTATTCATCTAGTAGGAAAATATTTAAAGCAATAAGTTAATTTACTAGTGTAATTATTATAGTGATAAACTAAATGAATATAGGTATCTGTACTGGGACCATATTATACTGTGTTTAGAGCGAGACTGTCCTGTTTTATATTTATCTTGTTCTTAAAATTATGTGTTTATTTTTTTCCTTTATGGACGCTAACTTCGAAAAAGACTTAAATGTAAACGATTTTTTTAAAATTTCTACTAATATGATTTTACCATTTTATTTGTATACATAAATAAGTTCTTACTCGCGAACTATGAGATGTGCTAAAGTTTTAACGACTTTTATCTATGTTTTGAATGATTAGAAAGCCAAATATATGGATTTTTGCACATTGTTATAATAACTAAAAAAATATATAGCAAACGAAAAAATTGGATAAAGTTAAATATTTTGAATGGTAATAAAACAGTTCCTTTCTTACCAACATCCAGTTGCAGTTGGTATTAAGTTACATTTTTTACTGTTTTTAATAAAATAAAAACGTATCACGTGTTATAAGTACACCTTTAATACTTTGTAAGTAATGATGCTATTTTTTAATAAAATAGCTTTGCTAAAGATTGGTTGGCGATAGTTTGGTGTATTACATTGTAGGACTAAAAAGTTTCTTAGTCTAAATGTATGTGTGTTAGTTATGCATCGAAGATAATTCTAATGTTATTAAGAAAACGCTTTAGAAATACAGAAAAATATCTCATTCTAAATTTAAAAAATAATGGTCATACACATGGTGTAACCTTTTTAGTAATAAAAATAATTGCTACTAAATATTATAAATTTAAATCTTCAATAATAATTATGTGATTCCACTTATCTCACTACTTGCGATAGACATATTTTGTGGACATAAATGTCAATGTTATTCTAGAATTAATTTAGGTCGAAGTAGTAATTAATTATGGTAATACGGTAATACTCTTTTTCATCAAAATCCTTATCAAGTTGATACATTTTTACTACCTCCAAATGTATATGTGAGAACCATATTATTTTATAACCCTGTATATCTAAAATCAGCTTCCGATTTGAATAAATAATGGGAAAACGCAACTGCTATTGATAATTTTTATAGTAGCTATAACGTAGTCTTACTTTTCGGTTAAAAGGTTATATATTAAGTAACAAATTAAAAAATACGTGTTATTTTATGTTAAAATCATTTAGTCAGTAAAACTATAAAAAACACACCAATTTCTATACGACATTGGTTATCTAAACAGTAAAATATGTGCAGTTTCTTAACTGAATGGGTCAATAAATAATCCTAGGATCCCATTTAAATTGTACCTAACAGAAGCTGGTACTAGTTTCTAATCAAAAACTCTGTATCATAACTATTCCTACAGTAAAAAATTCCGCGGTAGCACATAAAAATAGAATTAAGAATCCCTTTTTAAAAAGGTTGCAAAATATATTTTTCCAAAATTAAAAAAAAGTATCGTCACGCCCGTATCTCAAAACGGGTACACAGAGGCACACCTAGGATTAGCCGAAGACACTAAGTCTCACAATGTATTTGGTGGCAATCCTGCTTTAAATCAGGCACATATCTAATTCGAGGAAACTTTTTTTAATAAAAAATCAAAATAACCAATTTTTTATTGTTTCACCCAGGAATCAAATCCGGGACCTCATGAAGTTAAATCTTACATTTGACCACTTGACCGCAGGTAATAACCAATACAGGTTTTAATACATATATAATGTTAGTTAAAACTAATTAACACAATAGGCTTAACAGTTCAGTGTAAGGCAAAGCAAAATTTTCACCTTTTGGGGTATGTAGACATGTCATATTAGCACCAGAAAATACGCTGTAAACAGAACATCAAACCCGGAACCTCTTGAAGTTAAGCCCAATAATCAGACCGCTGGACTACAAAGACATTTACATTGCAGATAATTGTTTTATCTTTAAATTGAGTTAATCCTAAAGTGATAATAGCTTGGGAGTCGTTTTAAAATTGAGATAAACCAGAGATGAAAGATATCGGTAAAACCTTAACGATCCTTAAACTGTATCATTTGTATGTGAGGTTCCACACGTAATAAATGTCTAGGGCCTATTGTAATTGGGCCTGCGTTACAGTACTTCGCTAGGCCTATTACTGTAAATATAACCACGCCTTAGTTGTCTCCAGAGAAACCACAGAGATTGTGTTTACGCGTGCCTTATAAGACATGTCCACACTGTTTCATTTTTATTAAATAAATTTGACAACATTTTTTAGTCATATGTTTTGCTCTAAAATAAATACTGTATTGTTAACAGCAGCTTCATAAAATGATCTTCAATTCATCTAATGGACAATTAAGATGTAGTGAAAGTGAAATAATTTTATACTAAGCAAATACATGTTTCACTCCTTAAGTTCGAGTATATTTCGAGTTATATTTCAGACAGAGCTTAGCTTTTCGAATTATAAAAAATGTCATTCAATATTTTACAGCTCAGAATACTCCAACGGTTTGGTTATGATTTTATTATAAAATTGTCGTTCTCATATCGTTTAGTTAAGACGTTAAGATTTTTCTGTAGCCATTTTATTCAAGATAACCCTTTCTTTGTAAATCAAGTATAGTACTACTATTTAAATTATGCGCTTCAGTTTTACATTTTTTACTCTTCTTATACTTTATACTTTTGTTTTTAAATTGGCTGACCTAATCTAAATTTAAGCAAAATGATTAATTATGTAATAACAACTCTATATAGATATCTTTAAAATACATTCGGATTTCCGAAGCTTGATGAATATAGCCGAAGCGCATAATTTGAATAGTACTAGGTACTGTGACTTTATTATTAAATAAATAGAAAACCATTATCAATATCTATGTGTATACGCCCTTAGAATTAGTAGAACAAGAAAGCTGATCGCCGATCGGCCAGTTATAGATTCCGACTATAAAATATTATTAAAACAAAAACATGTTCTCGTTTCACTTACACTCCTTGTAAAGAGCAAGCTATTAGAAATGTCGTATTGTTAGGAAATCCGTTTATAGATGCGTCTTATAATAGAAAATTACTTTTCATTAGTAGAATTTGCACTTTTCAAAGTCGGCATTTGGTGACGTTTCATTGCGTGTACGTCTCAAATGTCCATTTTGTTTATGTAAATTCAATATATGTCTTTTCACATAATTCTGATAAATGCAAAATGGTTAAAGAATTTTACGATTGAATTATTTAAAAACTTGGTTGTAACTAGACCGATATTAATACTCTTTTTTAAAACTTATAACGAGCTATATATTAAAAAAATAAAAAACAAATAAATTTTTTATCTTAGTATACTTTCACCGACAAACACAGTGGCGACAGTGGCGACCACTGACGTCATAAAACTTTGTCACCTAGTTAATAATCTTGAAGTAGCTATTTTCACGCCCTTGAAATGATAAACAGAGGAGGATCCTATAATGTGATACATACATTGCAAATGAATACATGTTTAATAAAAGAATTGAATTGATACGTGACAAACCTATCGCTGACCGGGAACTTATCCAATCCCTGACAACGTTGTTTTGTTTAAAAAATTAAAAAAAAAACAAAGTTTGAGTTAACCTTGAATATTAAAAATTGAGTTACGTCTAAATAAACTTCAATAATTAAAAAATTAGTTGAGATTTAAATATTAAATGTTGCTTGAAGTATTACTCAATAATTAAAACGAAAGTTGCCAATTGTATCGATCTTGTCGAAGCGATCATTCGAGTCGCAAGTCGTATTCGCTTTCGATGGACAGTTACACCTTATCTGATTGTTTCGTAATTCATATCTATGTAACACACGCATCTCGAGTTATTTAGGTGACCCTGTTCGAGTTCGATCATGATTTATGTTTGAACACCTGATAAGAACTGATTAAAATCGATTTTTAATCGAATCGGTTAATTGGAATGCAATTCGAAAATGTCTCGTAACTTTGTTGTTTTTGGATGAAGAAACGGTACTTATAATGAATGGTAATATCAATCTGGCTATACTGGCTTGTTAAAGAGTTTGGTCAAAGTACAGATTTTCAGTAAAATTTTCGAAACATAAATTGAATGTAAAATTTCGACACATTAGTTAAGCGGCCCAGGTGTTGGACTTGACTTCATGTGGTCCTGGGTTCGCTTCGAGACAAGAGACGTTGTTGGTACAATTCCAGTATAAGGACTTTTCATTCCTTGAAAGCTATGAAAATCATAACCCTTCTATTGGTTTTGCTGTATGTCATTTGAATATAGCTTTAACACTTATAACTCTGACCATATATCACACATAAATACATTCTAAAATTTATACACATACATAGTAAAATTTATAAGAAATATTTTTGACAATTGTAGATTTTAAATTTGATATGCCTACCTTTTTGTACTATACTAATTAATTACCAAAAAAATCAGAATCTGATAAAAATATCTTATAAGCAATGGACATTAAACAAAACTAGTGGTCGCCCATTAGTTGAAATACGACCATGTTAATATCTAAATATTAATATCTTGTTGATAAGAACGCCATCTTCATTTCTTAAGACTAACTACTTTGTTTCCTGAATAGTTAGTGCGCCATCTGTGATCTTTTATCGTCAACATCAACATATTTGTTAGGATGAGAAATGCATGGTAGTGTGGGTAATGTTTTATTTATTGATTTAATGTACTTTATAAGCATTATTATTGAAAAATATAAGCGTTCTTCACTTCTCCTATATATCAACTATCAGTGTGCCAAATTCTTTGTAAAAAGGGGTCCAAAGTTTTGGCGTCACGTGTTATAAATTAAGTATCGATGAGTTTTTTGAATCGAGATACTAAGAGATTAATATATCCTTAATATATATTTTACAACCGGTAATTCCAATCTAAAAGATACAAGCTCAGTAATCTAATAATTAAAAAGAATGATGCAAGCTTGTCTTTAGGAACGATCGACAATGGATCAATGAGTCATCAAGGTGAGTGAAGGCTGGCTATCCCTTGACCGCTCCCTCTAACCTTGCTTTCGACAGATTCATATGATAACAAGGACCGAGATCCATTGAACATGATTGAAGTATTCACTCGGACCCCCGCTGCTGAATCATAACTGATCTCATTTATAATCACTCATTCTATAAAGTTTTATTGCATCAAATTATAGTTCTTGCTATTTTATAAATATCCAAATTAACGTGGTCAAGGTTGAACCGTCAATCTATTAAATCTATTGTCTAAGCTTTTTATTGTTAAGGGTTTATTGAAGTATTGCACTTTTCATTGACGGTAGTTGGTGGAATTTCATTGTGTATGTTTTCAAATAATAATTTGTTAGCAAATACGTTTTACAAATACATAATATTTTGTACGTATATAAACTTTTTAGCCTCCGACAGTAAAAGAGGAATCTAGAAATTTAATGTCGCTGTGTGTGGATGTGTATTCGTTCGTAGCAGCATCTGTAGAACGGATAGATCGATTTCGATGGCTATTTTTTGTTTGAAAGCTGACGAGATGGTTTTCAGCAACATTATAGGTTTTGTCGGAGGTTTCATATTTTTTGTAATCTTATATCCCTAATCGTTAACAGCACACCGATCAATTTAAACTTTTTTTTTAATCATCTGTAACTACATATTTTCTCTCCTTAGAATCTGAACTAGGATGATCACAACAAAAATGATTAACAAAAAAATGATTAATAAAAAATTATTAATAAAAATAAAAACGCAGTGTTAAACTTTTTTTTGCACTATTAAACTTCTTACGTGTGTTTGTGAATTTTTTATTTGTACTAGTATTCAAAACAATAAAATATTTTTTATGCAAAGATATTTTGAAAGACAACTAAATCATATTAACTAAATCTTTACTACTGGAGAAGTTTTCTAATGTATGTTATTTGAGTGTTTTCATTTCTCTTACAAAGGACACTCAGATTTTCGATCCCTTTTCTATCAGGTGGTCTCAGATTCAATGTCCTAAGTAATTGTGTCTAAAAGATACTGCCTATTCGTACCAATTTCCTTAAGTACAAAGCAAAAAAAAATATTTCTTTTAACTGCGGCAAAAACATATTCGTTCCTTCCTTCATACATTCATTCATTCACTACTCACTCACTTATTCATTCAATCATACAGTTAATTCATTCATTTATTCAATTTTTTTAACGCCGTTTAAGACGCAAAAACAAGAACGGGTGCTACAAGTAGACATATTTATTAAAAAAAGCCATGTACATATTACTGACGAAATAAAACGAGTTGAAAACAACCTCGCTCTTTGAAGCGTTGCCCATCAAAATTGACACAATCACGAACGCGATCAAGATTCAGTTGGAAAGCAATTGTGGATATCACAATACATGTCGCTGGAAGGCCAATTACATCCTTAAGGGTCGTAGCTAATGGATAATGGATATCCTTGATTGATATCAAACCATTACCTTTAATCGGTAAATCTGAAGTATTCATATTAATGTATTTTATGTGATTGTTATTTTGAAATCTTATAACCTATATCATATCATAGGCAAATTGTGATGGTAGCCCATAGACCGTGGATCAGAGTGACGAGTTGAAATAATCAGACTGATATGCTTAGCCTTTTGCGTTAAGCCTACCAGGTAACTGGAGCTGCTAAATTTAAACACGATTGTGACGAGCAATGAGTTAATAAATAAATGAACAATGCAGTGGTGCTAAGCCAGGAGACTTAAAACTTTTTACAACTCTACCACCTCATTATTATTGTTAAAAATAATATTTTATTGTACATGTCAACAAAATGAGTTACTTTATGAAATGAGGTCCCAGGTTTGATCCCCGGACCGGCAGCATATAAGAAAATGTGTTTCTTATATTTATTTAATAAAAACAAGGATGCTCGGGATCGGAGAGGCCCGGGTTCTATTCCCGTGTCGGGCAACAAAAATATGTATTTTTCTAATACTTTGAGTAAAAATAAATCTGAAAGGCATCGTACCTGAATGGATAGACCAGTTGCGCTAATTCTTTTTTTGTTGTGTTATTATTATCAGGTTTTCTTTATAAATAAATCAAATGCAACGTTAGGAGAGTACAACATCTATCGGGTCTGCTAGTTTTTAATAAAAAACATTCCTGTTAATAGATAAGTGTCCGGCAGCAGATATATTTGCCAATTACCACGTGTCTTCAACCAGTGGGTAACCTGTGCAGTTTGTTATTCTGTTATCAGGGATACGGGGGCAAAAATACATTTTTTTATATTTAAGGGGGTGCCCCAGGAAGAGCTAAGTAATTTTATTACACTAGTGTAGTACATACACTCGAAAAACATAACCCTCCACCTGAAGCCGTCGGGTAAATATAGATTATATAGTTAGATGAACAGCTGGCCTGCGCACGCGCAGCGAGATAGTATCGAAACGCTTGAGGGGCGTTACGAAAACCACTTACGATCGAATTCCATCGTATCTCCGAACTTATTATTTTGGCTACTTCGTATTTAAATCATCCGTCTAAGGTCGTTATCCGGTCTTAGAGCAATTTATTTTTGTTCTTATCTTTTATTACAATTTTTGTAGTAGTATAAGTTTTTTTTGAGTTATGTCTACAGTGTAGTTTTTAGAGCCTCGTTGGTCGTAGAACTGATGTCTAACTTCACCAATCATATGTGAGTTTTAGGTTCGATATCAGACAGATGTTAGGATTTGTATGATGAGTTTTTTTTACTGATATCTTTGACCAAGACCTATAATACAAGTAATTATAACACAGTCTGTAGTTAGCAAAAAAATGTATATTCATGAAATGTAGTTAAGAGTAGTTAAGAATAAGTTAATAGCAAAAACCAGTTTCCAAAAAAATCACATCGAAACGGTCCACTTGTTTAGCAGTTATGATACTACAGATACACACAAATATACGACAAACTTATAATACTCCTATCTGTCAATTGGGGGCCAAAACATTAACGAATTTTATAAACTGATATAACCATGACAAAAAAAATAAAAATTAATATAGCCAATATCATAATATTAACACTTTGGACCCCATTTTACGAAAATTGCGCGTACGTGGGAGTTTGAAATTTGGCACACTTATACCTTATGTGTAGGAGAAGTGTAGCACGCTAACATTTTTTAATAATAATAAAAAAAAAGTATCTTCACGCCCATATCCCCGAAGAGATAAGCAGAGGTACAACCAAGGCACCCACGACTAGCCGAAGACACTAAGTCCCACAATGTGATAGGTGGCAAGCCTATCGCCAACCGGGCACATTTCCGATCCCGACCAACATTTTTTTTTCAATTAGAAAATTGGAAAAATCCAATTTTCTTTATGTTGGCCGACCCGGGATTCGAACCCAGGACCTCATGCAGTCAAGTCCAACACCCGGACCGCTAGACCACAGAGGCGAATAATAATAATAATAATAATAATGCTTATAATAATAATGCTAATAATAATGCTTATAAAGTGCATTAAATCATAAATAAAACATTACACATACTATGGTATGTGTATGGTATATTTGACACACAAACAAAAATATTGATAAAGATAAAAGATCACAGATGGCGCACAAACTATATTCTTCCCGTCTTATTAATAAGCAAGGAGTAAAGTACTCCAAGGTTCCTCGTATTGTAGTCTTTATTAGAATATGATACAGACTATACTATTAACTTAATTTTACTCCTACGTTAGTCCATGTTTATTAATAAGGCGTATAATATTTGGAAACAAAGTGGTTGGTCTTGGTAAATGAAGATGGCGTTCTTATCAAAAAGATAATTGACAATAGAACCGTAATAATGTTTGAA
>NJDC01001995.1:469477-492984 GCA_002245475.1 Calephelis virginiensis | reverse complement strand
GTCCATGAGTAGCAAGCCACTGCTTGGATGTTAATTTTAGGCGGTGTTTAATTAAATAGTCGTCTAAATTTTTAATGGTAAGGCAGTCGGAGTTTGGAATAAAGACATATGTGTATATGGGTATTTAATAAATCACATTTCCTTTAACAGTTTTCGGTTTAAGATTCTTGAAGCACTAGCATTGTTAAAAGGATTTTATTAGCTTTATTGACACTACAGGAAATTCATTTCACTATTTTTAAGCAGCAAAAATTTTACAACTTTTTTTTGTAAAAAGCGCCATGGTCGTACACCGCGCTAAAAGTAAGCTTACCGACTTTTAAATGCTTCCGGGCATAAGATATCAACACACTGGGTACATATATATAGTATCTACAGGCGACTGTTTTCTTTAACCAAAAGATTTGCTTGTTTGTTTACGATCTTCTGTTCCGAAAGTCAAAGAAAACCCCCTGACCTATTCCTGCCATAATGACAGCGTCTTCTTTCGGTTCGGGAAGCCGATAGCCTAATTAACACCTCGGTCATAAGACAATGATGCACATCGGTCTCTTTCCTATCACAGCTTTCTTTTACCATCAAAATACCTCTGTGATCTAGCGGTCCAGATGTTGGACTTGCCTTCATGAGGTCGAGCGACAAAAAGAAAAAAGTGGATTTTCCAATTTTCTCATAAAAACATCGTTGCCCGTGATTGGATATGTGTTCGGTTGGCGATAGGCTTGCCATTTATCACATTGTAGAACTTAATGTCGTCGGCTAGTCATGGATGCCCTGGTTGTGCCTTTACGTGGTATATAGGCGTGAAGAAAACAGCGTATTTGATATTTTATGACTCGAAAAATTTACCTTTCTATTATGCGTTATCTATGTCCTATGACTAACAATTTTATCTCTGTCCCAGTGTCCTAGGTAACAGAACGGAGTCATTGTATGTTAAGCGGGTACTTCATCTTTCACGCCGTGATTGCGCCGGCGCAGATTTATTGGCTGACGCGCCCCTTTTGTGACATGGAGATACAACTATCTGCGATTGCCTTTGATTGAATTAAGGTCTATTTTCATTGTAAGTCCGCGTTGCATGCTTATCGTGAAAGGGTTTGTAAATCATTTACAAGGTGGTCGTCTTAAGGACTCAGACTTTCTATTGTATGAAATTGTAGTATTTTTTTTATGATAGTGGAATTGCAAACAAGCAGTCGGAATTCCTTATGGTAAGAAATTCAGGCCGCCTCCAAAGGCCACCAAAGGTGGTAATTTTGCGCTGCCAATCTGAGGCCGGGATGTTAAGGCTCGAGCAAAAGTAAGTTTACCGGCTACCTTACTCTCCGAACCAGAACACGTCATGACGTTATGGCGGCAGGAATAGGTAAGGCAGCGGTACCAATCCGGGTAAGTCGCTGCGAAACTCTACCACCTAGTCAGATGTCACAGGGTTAGTTACAGTAAGCCTATGCTCGCCTTTTACGAGCTGCCTGGCAGGAAGGTAGATGGTCTATTCTGCAAAGGAGCCCGGACTAACACGGGTGAGATCTCTTTCTCACTAGCAAGCGTCATCACTGACCCACAAGCATTGTGAACTCGGATGACAAAACATTCAAGGTACCTTTTTTATGGGATAAAACAAAAACAAACATATGACCATCAAGAGACCTATAGACACAATAGATGTTATAGGTGCGTCGCTTTCCTGTAGCCAGAATGTAAGGAAAAAAGTGGAAGGCTAAAGATCACCGTAGGGTGATATTGGTAATCGAGGCCTATCATCCCGGCCTCAGGTTGGCAACGCACCATTACCACCTTTGGTGTCTCTAGGCGACGTGAATTTCATAACATCAGGAAATCCGTCTGCTTGTTTACCTTCCAAAATTATATATAAAAAAAGCTATATTACAATCACAGAGGCTACCTTCCGAACGAGAGGTGATTGTAATATAGCTGTAATTTCATTTCTTATATATACTTAGCTAAGATAAATATTTTACGCTAATAAATTTCTTAGACAAGATTAATTCACTAAAAATGTCGCGGCAGATAAAGACATTAAATAAATATTTATGCAATCATTAGAATAGTATAATGGTAAATGTATAGTGTGACATTTTGAAAGTATGTTAACAACTAGCTACTACCCGCAGATTAGCTCGCTCAAAAAAATGATTAAAACGTTACGATTTTAGCACTTTTTTTCCCTCGTGGGTCCGGGCTCCTTTGCGGAATAGACCATCTATCTTCCTGCCAGGAAGCTCGTAAAAGGCGAGCATAGACTTATCGTAATTAACACCGTGACCGTGACCGTAGGTGGTAGAGTTTCGCAGCGACTCACCCGGAATGGGTACCACTGCCTTACCTATTCCTGCCGCCAAAACGTCAATACTTACCGTTGACGTGTTCCGGTTCGGAGGGTAAGGTAGCCGGTAAACTTACTTTTGCTCGAGGCCTAACATCCTGGCCTCAGATTGGCAACGCACTATTAGCATCGTTGGTGTTTCTGGGTGGCGTAAATTTCATACCACTGGGAAATCCATCTGCTTGTTTGCTTTACAATATCATAAAAAAACTTTTCCCGAATTTGGTACAAATTTTGACTATTTTGCAAAGATATACCAAATTTCACCGCAGACAGGATTTTAGCTCGTATGTGGAATATAATATGGTGATACGTTTTTTTTAAACAAAAAAAAATAAAAAATACCTGTAAAAAGTTGCCTGCTTGTAATGATACCAAACTGAACAACATTTCTTCAAACTATTTTGCATGATCGAACAAAAATCAGACAAGAAAACTTTAATTGTCTCTATATAATTAAGAAAAATCATATTAAGATACACACTTTGAAAATAATACGTGTAATATTTTACAATACACAAGATACAAGTTTGTATTTGAAAGGTACAATGAAATACAACAAATTGCCGACGATGATTGGTTGTGCCTCTGCCTATCAATTCGGGTATTTGGGCGAGAAGATGCAGTTATGATATAAACATTAACTATACCATAATTTGAAAAAAACATCCAGTTCTTTTAGAAGAAACAAAACAGACAAGTAGGCGGACAATATTTGTAAAATTACTTAAATTATGTTTTTCCTTTTTTTAACATATTTGTTTTTGTTTTCAATGAACAGAAATCATTTTATTTTCTTTCTTATTATGTTTAAACAATTACCACATTTGAATAAAGGACTAATAATTTTAATGCTACCGATAACATTATATTTTAAGTTACAACTCTATTATTAAATAAATTTTAGCTTTGTAAAAAATACGCCTATATAATAAATTAATTTTTTATTCAAATTACACCCATTATCATTCAAGGAAATATCTATGTCAGAGATAAGTAATATGTCGGAAATATACACATCAAATTGGAAACGATGTCAAAACATTTGCTGTAGGCATTAATTGAGATAGCAAAATGTTAATTTTATTGATTAAGTACATTAAACAACTTAAGTAAGTGATTTTATAACATGAAAGTTGCTTATAGGCATATAAAGTAATAAGCAAAATGTATTATTAAGGAAAAAAAAAAGTCGGCTTTATTTATTTTTTATCTACAATAATTATACGTCGTTATTACCTATTTTAGAATCCTTGTCGGTTTTTATAAGTAGGTAAACAAACAGATGGATTTCTTGTGTCTAGGAATTAAATAAACATTAATCGTCTTATTATTAAACATAGACTAAAGTAGCCAGTGTTCAACCTAGTATGATAGTCTTTATTACAATGGGATGCAGACTATAATACCAATTTAACTGTTCCTACCTTAGTCTATGTTTATGAATTTAAAATAGTGCGTTACAGTTGGTTATACTTGCCCTCAGTTTCCCTTAAAACTATTAAACTGCTTTTGTGGCAATCACTTGAGTAATCTCGATTCTTGTAATCTAAAAAGTAGTAATCTTCAACGCTGATTACCCTATCAGGTAGGCAAAGATAGGCACAACTAGGGCACTTAGTGTACCTTTGTCTATACCTAAGACACTGAGTCCCACAATGTGATAGGTGGCAAGCCTATCGCCAACCAGGCATATATCCAATCCTAGGAACAATGTTTTGTTAGAAAATATCGCTACACCAGATGGCGACACACCAGTAACGTCTATGGTGTCTACAAGTGACAGATGTTTCTATCTATTAGCAGAACGTTAACTTTATTCTGCTTAATATATTTATTTATTTAAAATTTACGCAATATCGTGTACAAAGGTGGACCATTCTCTAATCCTCTACCAGACAATCTAACTTTATTTGAAAGAATAATTAAACGAGGTACATAGAAAAAAGACATTTACTTAACATTTGCAACCACATTTAAGCTTAACTTTAAGTACAGGTAGACTTTATATCTTCACTACATAGTATAAAACAATGTCGCGTTCTCTGTCCCTTTGTATGCTTAAATCTTTCAAACTACGCAACGGATTTTGGTGCGGTTTTTTAATAGATAAAGAGTTTAAAGAGGAAAGTTTATATGTACATTTTATACTCGTGTGAAGCCGGGGCAGGCCGCTAGTATAATATAAAAAAGTAGCTCTCATTGTACCATAAGCTATCAAAATAAAAACGAACTTTAATATAAAGTGAAAAGAATGTTTCATTTCAAACTGTGCACGGTTTTAAGAGCTTATTTTGTTTAATAGATGCGCACGCGCAGCACCCTGAGGCGCTAGCTCACCTTTGACCTGATGACACGTGCTTCCCTTCTGATTGGCTGAACGAAAGTGAGCACTCGTCATTTTGTAATAGTCTCTTCTATATCGTTTATCCAACGGTACTCAACAATTTCATTGAGTAAACATTTTGTACAGGTGTTAGACTGCACGCAACTTCGAAATTACGATTGTTTTTTTAAGTTAAAATGATGTCAAGTTGTTTAACTTAATTATTGATACGTTTCTTGAAATGACTGCTGCTTGTGACTTTGCATTGGTTTTTAAACAGAAAAAAAAGGCAAAAAAAAGGAAAAAAATCGCCCATGTGGCCTAGCGGTCCGGGTGTTGGACTTGACTGCATGAGGTCCCGGGTTCGAATCCTGGGTCGGCCAACAAAAAGAAAATTGGATGTTTCCAATTTTCTTATAAAAAAAATGTTGGTCGGGATTGGAAATGTGCCCGGTTGGCGATAGGCTTGCCTCCTATCACACTATCTTCGGCTAGTCGTGGGTGCCTTGGTTGTACCTGTGCCTACCTCTTCGGGGATATGGGCGTGAAGATTTTTTTTTTAAAAAAAAGGCAGAATGTTATTCGTGTTTGATTGTATGATTTTATATGATTGTTACGTAATTACTCGGCTAATAATAAGATTATGATCGTTCTTTTTTCGAAACATGGATTCATTATTCTTTATTTATATTCTGTTGAATCTAAATTCGACAGTTTTTTCAGTTTTACTTGCGACTAAATTATTTTGAACTTTTTTGCACAAAGATCATCAAAGAAAAAAAATATGCTTATGGAATGTAAGACGGCGCGTTGAAGTCTAATACAAAGAAATATAAAAGATGATTATAGTACTCTTGTTCCAACACTACACCATCAACTAAAATTTACTTGTTTTTTTAAATTCATAAAATGTTTAATAAAAGATTAGATGCAGTTCCAAGTTAGAACAATATATTGAAAACTAGCTGTCCCGGCGAACTTTGTTCCACCCATTCAGTTTGTATAGGAAAACTTAAAATGTTGGTTTTCCTAGTTTCTCACCTTTTAAACCTTCCCTGGACTTCCATAAATAATTTGAAACCAAGTTTTAGCAAGACTAACGAACAACAATTGATTTTTATATATATAGATATTTAATATATTATTTTCACAGAACCTTCAATACTATTTATTTATCAATATCTTACTCTGCATTGTAAATACTTGAATAATACCAATGTCTTGGTACTTGTACTTTGTATAAAAAAAGAAGTATCTTCACGTCCATATCCCCGCAGGGGTAGGCAGAGTAGAGAGGGGTACGTAGGTGGTTGTCCAGGGCCCACGACTAGCCGAAAACACTAAGTTCCACAATGTGATAGGTGGCAAGCCTATCGTCAACCGGGCACATGTTCAACCCCGGAAAATTATTTTTATTAGAAAATTATAAATACATATTTTCTTTTTCTGATAAAGGGAAAATGGGTGGTATACGTTCAACTTCATAGTGTTTGTGTTTGTATGTGTGTGTATTTTTATCAGATAGACCGATAACGATACGGTTTTTTTGTGTGAAATCTGACGTGACTGAGATGGTTGTCACAGGTTTACATAGAGATTTTGTTAGGGTTTATTATTTTTTTAATTGTATAATTATTGCTTACATTTGTTTATGCAACAGAGGTAAACATACTTAGTTTAAAATTTAATATTTGTATTCTTTTAAAAAATGTATTTACATTTGATAACTTTCTGGATTGCGGTACGCCAAACAGATGCTTTCAATCTAAATGCACAAACTGACCTTACTACCGAAGTTTTAGACATTGATTGCATTAATTCAATTATTCGACTGACCTATACGCAATGTTTTATGTAGTGCGCTGAATGTTTTGTACATATTTTACCTGACTATGATTTTTTTAGTGAATATATTTAATGTATTTAATAACTTAAGCGAAGTGAAACTGCAAAAATCTAATTCAGACTTCATTACCATATTGCGAATTAATAATTACTAGTGGTCGTCCAATGGTCGAAATTCAACCATAATAAATTTTAATATCTTGTTGATAAGAACGCCATCTTCATTTCTCAATGCCAACTACTTCGTTTCCAAACTTTTTAGTGCGCCATCTGTGATCTTTTATCGTTATCATCAATATATTTGTTTGTTTGTGTCAAATGCATGGTAGTGTGGGTAATGTTTAAATATTGATTTAATGTACTTTATAAGCATTATTATTAAAAAATATAAGCGTTCTGCACTTTTCCTACACATAAACTGTGTGCCAAACTTTATGCTCCTGCGTCCGCGTAATTTTCGTAAAAAGGGGTCCAAAGTTTTTGCATCACGTATTAATATATAGATTTCGTCGAAAGGTAGCTCATGATTTCAAGGTAGTCCTAAATAAAAAAGAGTCAAAGTTAATAAATATTCCTTAACAAGTTACATTCAAATTAAGCAAATATATTTTGCTTATCCATATGATAGTTTGAATAGTCAACGATTCTAATACATAGAAATAAATTGATAAATTGATACAGAAACGACAATAAAACATCTAAACGTTTATTAGACAAATGCCTGCCCTCGTCGGGATTCGAACTCGAGCCTTGTGGTTGGTTGTTGAAGTTAGGCATTTACGTTAAACCGTCGACAAACGAGGCGGTAGGTGTTATGCCAACTCGAAATCATGACCTAAATTTTCAAATCTTTTTAATATTGCCTAGTAGCGTAATACAAATCCGACAAAAATATAAAGAAGAATCGAAGAGATACTTTTTTTAAGTACATTTCGTTGTCTGGAATTTTTATAATCAACGATCTGGTTCTCTATTGTCTACCTATTTTTGTAGTTATCTGTACATTTCGCGTGTGCGTGACTATTTCACAGTAATATCATCTGGAATGATATCACGTCCCACCATACGACACGGCCCTGCCAGCATTGTTCTGTGACATTTTAGCTTTGCTAATCACAAGCAATTTTGGTTTTGAAATAGGACACATTAGATACGTTTATACTCTGTTTTAATTTGAACTAAAATGTGAATTAAACTTGAATTACGTACGTGCGTTCTTATGATTATTTCACAGTGTTTGAATTCAAGATGTCAGATACATTTTTATGTGATAAGATATCAAACATACAGCCAACTCTCCTAGTGATAAGAGACAACCTTGGGTTATACACATCATAGATGTTTCAGGTGCGTCGCTGTTTTGTGGCCAGAGTGTTAGGTTTGATATGCAAGACTCCTGATACTCTACCCTCGAACTTAAGCATGATATTATCGTATTTACTTTCTTACCTATTCATGGTGGCTTACCCAGGCAAGTTTGTTACAAATCACTCTACCACCAGTAACATTGTTGGTTAGTTGTTGTGAGTTGTCAGACACAAAGGATTATTCTACACGGTAACCCGTACCACTTCATTAGTAACCTTAACGACCTTATTAGTAAAAATATGTTCAATAATAAATTAAATATTTCCTACATTCATTATTCTCACAACTAAATTTTTGTATACAATCGTATAATAAAAATTGTTAAAGGTTCATTATCCTAATAACAAATCGATATTTCTAGCACTATAGCGACAATACTGCCAATCAAGTTAGGTTTTTAAAGATCTTAAATTTATCAATAAAATATTAAACAATGTATATTTATTTTTAATGTCACACTGAACTCGTTTTATTTCCAGTACGAAATAAGTCAAGGAAACGATTTACAAACATTAACTGGTCCTAATACTTTTATCTCATCATCACGTAGGCTGGGAACTGTCAAACCGGATGTCAAACCAGTCATCTGAGCAGTGACATTACAATGCTACATCACTTGATGTCAACAGAGTGCCATCACTTGAGTTATAATATTTGCTCATTCATTTTTATTTTTAGAGATTGAGTGCTAGCAAGTTCTACAGAGTTTTGTTTCCGCCGCAATTGGACTAGTTCTTGCCTTTGTCATGTAATATGCTGGAGGGTAGGGTCGGTATATACGTACGGATCCTAAGATTCCGCATAAAGAATGGTAATGCACAAGTAACCTGTACGGTGTTTATAAGCGATGATTGTTTTTTTCCATTATAAGAGCGGTCTGCCTATTCCGATTTTTGGAACGAAGTTCCTTATTGCGCGTTGTGAATGAGGGCTAGACTGAAAAAATTCTTACGAAAATGTTGTCAGGACACTTTTTGCTCTGTGGTCTAGCGGTTCAGTAGTTGGACTTGACTGCATGAGGTCCAGGGTTCGAATCCCAGGTCGGACATTTTTTTTTATTTTTCATTTTCTATTTTTTTATTATCATTTTCATTTTTTATTATTTTTTTTTATTTTTTTTATTTTACGTTTCTCTGTCTGTCTCTCTCTATAAGAGAGATAGAGATAGAGAATACTAGAGATTGAGAGAGAGGGGGGGGACAGAGAACTTCGTTCCATCCGGGTGTCCCTTGACACCTCTCAACTTTTTTTTATATCGTAAGATTTGATCCGATGTTATGATATATTTTTTTTTATATGTAGTTCAAGCAAGTTCTAAAGAGTCAAGTCTAATCGATTTTTAACACATTTTAAAATAGTATACTAACTTGTTAAAAAATCAGTGTGTATATTTTCAACACATATATCCAACACATAAACAGCGAAATAACAATTTTTGTTATATTTTTTAATTATCTATTAGTGTTTTAAAAATTACTTGTTAAAAAAATATTATTTTAAGTTTGAATCTACGTACTATGTAACTTTCATCCTTTTTTAATACCTAAACTACATTTTTAAGGATTTTCATTAAATCTGCTTTAATAATCCACTTAAATACAAAAACTCTAACTTTTTTTTAATTTAAATGTTAACAGTTTATTTTGTTACATATAGCATACTAGCGACACGTTACGTGCTTTTCTACTTATAAGACCGCATGAATGACATAAAATAACAAAACAAAAAAGAAAAAAAAAAAACAAATCATAAAAGAAAAAAAAAACAACTGAAAACATTTTTAATATGAGAGCACTACTCCCATCTGAAAAAGTTTCAATTTGACTGAAAAATACCCATTAGCAAAATGATCCGCCATTAATTAAATTCATTTGTTACAAAAAATGTGATAAATGAAGAACCGCTAGACAGATTTTATGCAAACTTCACATCTACTAAACAGTCTAAACAAAGCCTAAAAATTTGGCTTGGATAGGTGAGCCCGTTCTTGAATTATAAAATTACAACGAAAAGTGGCATTGATTTAGAGTGGCAAAAGTGGCATAAAGTTAAAAGTGGCAAAAATTCTAAAAATTCCCTATATCTATTGTATTTCATAGTCATGTAATAGCTACATAAAAATGGCAACATGTTTGACGTACTTCATTACTGTTACAATCAAAAAGTAAAACAAAAAAAATATACAAAAAAACATCTGCATTTGTAACAGATAAATATTCTTTCATAAATATGTATGAAGTTATTCATTGATTAGATTAAAACGCAGCTAACATCCGAATCGAATGAATGAATAGACTGTGATTTATGGATACAATAAAAGTCTTAATATTCAGTCATCGCCTCTATAATTTGTTTATCATCCTCATTTGTAGCATTATAGTTGGCAATATGTTTAAAATTATTTGAACAACATCATTAAGATAGTGACTTATGGATGATTCGTGCTAATATATATTTTATATTTTTAATCTGCATTTAAATTGCCAGTTTTGTGACAAATGTCTTCTTTAAAGTGATAGTTTTACTTTTTTATTTGCAGGCTTGAGAATATTTTCGGTGTTCCATTACAATTGAAAATGACCTATTCTCGAAATAGATGTCTAAAACCGCATTTTATTATAAGCTATTTTTTGCCGATCCAGTCATAGATGAGATGTGTGGTTCTCACCCAAAAACCTTTTGAGATATCAGGAAAGAAGAAATTTGTGTCTTTCTCCCAGTAATACTGCTTGCGTGTCAAAGTTAATCGCGGTTGGCTAACGTAAAAAGTTTATTTTTAGGTCATTTTCGACCCATTTTTTATTGTATTGTAAAAAGTTGCAGAGTTCGGTTCAAATTTTAATCTTCTATTTTATTTCTTAAGCGACTAACCCCTTTATTTTGAAAAATGTTTCCTAACAAATTTTTGCTTTGCTATAACTACCTGTACGCGAAATTTTAATATTAAATTACTGATAGATTAATCAGTCAGTCAGTCGTATTAATAAACTATTTTAATCATTTATTTTCTAATTAAGATTTTAATTACTATTTTTTATGATAAATGTTTATTTTGAAAGCGACGGCCTATATTTTTGATTTATAAGACAGGAAATACAAAATTGTACTCAATAAACATTCATAATAAAGTAATGACTTTATTGAAAAAATCATTTTGGGGCTATCGTCATTAAATATTTTGTTACGAAATGGTCTTAATTTAATGCTTTATTGTAAAGAATAGAAAATTACATCTATAGAATAAAAAAGGCGGACAGACAGACAGAAATACATACAAACAGACATAGAGACAGACCGATTAATGCATTTACAATATTATTACGGATTAGTAACACATCGCCTCTGCGGTCTAGCGATCCAGGTGTTGGACTTGACTTCACGAGGTCCCGTGTTCAATTCCCGGGCTTAGCAACAAAAAGAAAATGTGTTTATTCCAATTCTCTAATAAAAAAAATTTTGCTCGGGATTGGATATCTGTCCAGTTGGCGATAGACTTGCCACCTATCACATTCTGGAACTTAGAGTTTTTGGCTAATAGTGGGTGCCCCGGTTATGCCGCCTCCTACCGTTTTAGGCATATGGGCGTGAAGATACTCACTTATTTATTAACACAATAATAAGGTGAATGTCAACTATTTTTTATGTAAGAGGTGAGCGCACGGCTTTCCGGATGGAAAAGATATACGTGGCCTATAGACACCACAAAAGTTACAAGTGCGTCGCTGTTTGAAGGGGCCGGGATGTAACGTCTATTGTGCAAGTTTACCGGTTACCCTGCCTACCGGGCCGGAACATGGCAGAGTCATCACAGCGGTAGGAATAGGTAAGTTTGTTAAACCTAATAGCGCAAGTTGCTACACAGTACTCTGCCACTAGTGGTCTTGTTAGTGATAACCTGTCTGGGAGCTGCCTGGCAGAAAGGCAGATAGTCTATTGTACTCAGTGAACAAGGACCAACACGTGAATCGATTGATTGTATTTGCTAGTAACCATTAACAAAAATTGTTTGGTATATCATTGCCCTTTACTAAACTATTCCTCTAGTGGGCACTAGAGGAATGCCAGTGCTCGTCACTGTCGCGTTCTGGTCGAGAGAATGGGGTAGAGAGTAGATAAACTACAGCCACAAGTTGACAACGCACAATTGCCACTTTAGGTATATGTAAGCGTCGTACATTTTGAACCAGTAAATCTGTTTGCTAAGATCTTCATTCCCATAAAGGATATAGCATTGCATTATTAATGGAAGTTTTTAACAGTTATAAAGAATTACGATATAACTTCATAATGCGTTATTGAAACCTCCCCTTTTATAAATTATTTGATTTATTTTCTTCACGCTCGGAGTTTATTAACAAAGTTATCTAGTAAATGAAAAAAATCATAAAACTGGTTAAGCAGCTTTATATCACTCGCTTAAACCCGTGGCTTTGATCATAGTTTGAATTTCTTTTTAAACTGAACAACATATTTTGACTTTTTTTTATGATAAAGAATGTTCACTTCCGTATCCTCGCAGAGATAGGCAGAGGCTATTATTATATGATTACCAGGGCTACTAGCCGAAGGCACTAAGTTCCACAATGTGGTAGGTGGCTAACATAACAGGGCACATAATATCCAATTCCGGGTAGTATTGTTTTATTTAAAAAATAAATAAAACATAATTTTCTTTTAGTCGCCCAACTAGGGGTTCAAACCTGAAACCTAGTGAAGCTAAGCCCAACACCATACCGCACTCTTAGACGTTTTTATGATGAGAAGGTGAACAATCTCAGACAATTTCCTTATAGTAAATTTGACCCGGATCAACATATAGGCTACCTTTAATCCCGATCGCTCAACGGATTCCTGCGAAAATGCAGGCGGAGACACAGGCAACAGCTAGTTTTTAAATAAATCCGGTATTCGTTTTTAAGCATCTAAGAGTCTAATTATATAATCTAGTAAATATTTTCATGTTCTTTTATCATAAACTAGCGGCCCGCCCCGGCTTTGCATAGGTAGAAAATATACATCTAAACTTTCCTTTTAAAACACATTTTACCATTTAAAAAAAACCGCATCAAAATCCGTTACGTAGTTTGAAAGATTTAAGCATACAAAAGGGACATAGGGACAAAGAATGCGACTTTATTTTGTACTATGTCGTGAAGAAACGCTCCATGTATTCTCACCAAAGAATTTTGTGATATTGAATATACAGACAGATTATACAATTTTATAATATATGTGAATATTATGAATACATTATCATGAAATAAAACGGTATAAATTTATCGAGTTTGATTAAAGAGCTATATAATTATCTTTACCAGCCTCATCTCATTCACGATCAACGAGAGGAAGCTACTAATGGAGTACGTTCAGTAGCAACGTCAACGTGTTAAGAAATAATTACTGATCGTCACACCCATTCTAATTACTTTTACTCATAACTTAAATCTCATTTGATGTACTTAATTCGTGATAGCTTTTTTAAGAAGACCTGAATGTTTTTGAGTTATGTAATTATTAAAAATAAAAAAATAAATACTTACCGTTGAATAAAATACGAGATTTAATATTATTTATTTCCATAAATTATGTTTGGTATACTCAAAGAATGAAGAGAACTCAAGAAGATGAGAATGAAATATGTACTAGTTACGCATGAAAGTAATTATTATAAATATATTATAATTACCTATTGCTAGACATAAGACGCAAATAGATCTAAACCCAAACTAAAAAATATATGGTTGTGATACGGATTCAACAATACCTATATAGAAATATATGTTTAAATACATAAATAGAAATAAAAATGGTTGCCTGTAAAGTCGGTTTTACGGGCGAAGATTTTACGTGACAACGTCTTTTTCTCGGTAGAATATTTATTGATATGAATATTATTAAATTGCACAATAGGAACAAGGAATTGAATGAAAATAAGAAATGCACAAATCTTAACTATAGAAATATATTTTGTTTACTAAAACATTGTACCGGTCCGGCGGGCCTCTCTCTCGTTCGGGGACTCATCGTAACAGACGTGAGCGGACGTTACACTTTTTCAAGAGTGACTCCGAGCCACAACCTAATTTAAGACGTTGTCATGTCAATAAACACCCAGTTATAGAGACTAGACTATTATCATCACATTTGTGCTTGTTCTTATTAAGAATAAAACTCTAGTCTCATCGATAAATGGTGGCCTGTACGATTCTCATAGCATAACTATAACACATTTAAAGTATATTGACGCCCATATTACCGAAGGAGTAGACAGAGGTACAGCCAGGGCACCCACGACTAGCCGAAGTCACTAAGTCTAACAAGCAAGCCTATCGACAACCAGGCACATATCCAATCCCAAGAAATATTTTTTATGAGAAAATTGGAAAAACCAAATTTTCTTTTTTCGCCAGACCTGGGATTCAAACCTTATGGATTCAACACCTGGGCCGCTAGACCATAGAGGCGAATATATTTAAATCAACACCTAATTAACTGAAAGTTTTTCAAAAATTAGAGTTTGTTTTAGTGTGTTCACAATTATAAATTTTAAGTATATTCATGCCCGTATTTCCGCTAAGGTAGGCAGAAGAAGATAACCAGGATATCAACGATTAGGTGAAAGTAATCTACTTAGTCGAACAAAGTGATAGGTGGAAAACCTATAGCCAACCGGATAACTTTCTAGAGAAGATTTAAAGTTGTCTGATGCGAAAATTGGACCCGAGACCTTATGTAGTCAATGCTGACACCGGACTCTAAGATCACAAAAACTGATAATCATAAGATAGTAATTAAGAAAACCTAATAAATCGAAAAATCTAAAAATTTGAGTATCAATTTTCATGTTATAAAATGTCTGTGATGTGCAAATGCCAAATTAAAAAATAATCCTACTTAAGTAATTTTAATGTGATTCTCGATTGCATTAGATGCGTTTTGTATCCGTCATTGGCTAAGCTTTTGGCGGGAACTGTCGAGGACGTTGTCTTTACGATCTGATATAGAGTTCCACGGAAGCAGCAGTTCCGATCCACCGTGTGAATATTGCATATAATTTTAAACTAGATTTGACGTCCTTTCCTTAATATTTGATGCCGTTAACTGGTTTTCTCATCGTGTCATTATTAATAGCAGACACCAAAAAGTTGGTTAAAAACGTCAACAGTTGGCATGTCTAAAATGTTACATCTCTTTTGTTTTTGTTTCATTGAAAAAGAAAGCAAACACCTTAAAAAGATGAATTGGTGCTAAGCAGAATAACCACCACTGTCTCCTATTTTACTTTTTTACGCGTAATTTGTATTACGCGTCAGTTTAAAAGAATACTAGCTAATAATAATAATAGCTTTCCAAATCGTTCTAATTTCTTGTAGGTGATATAAATAAAGATTCCATCAGGTTTGAATCTCCTTCACTCACTACTCACTTGAAAATTAAGTCCATTAAAACCACGATGACAACATGATTGCCATCTAAATGTAGCAAGAAAGAGGTTTATTAAGAGATTTAAGAAATTTACAACACACAAGACCTACTCATATAGATACAAGATATAATTAACGCTTTAACCAACCTACTAATAGTTGATTATCTCAAAACAGCTGCTTAAACGCTGCGAAAAACATTTAATTTGTGATATCTCATAATGACGTGAGAAACATTCACACGGACCGAAATTGACGAACAAAACGGAATGTCAAGAGGAGTATTGCGCAATTAGTGCGGGCGGTAACGGTAGATCAGTCTGGAAAAATCGAGCCGTTTGTAAACTGAATGGGTCCATCGTCACCACTTTATGAAATTCCATTATGATTAAATATTACTTGATGGTTTTATCACATTTATTATAATAACTTTTATTAATCATAATGTCAATTATTTTTAAAAGACCTGGCTGATATTATTTCCTCATTACTATGAGCATTTGGTAAGATAATGATTCGTAAATTGGTAAAATTATAATTTTGTTTATGTCCTTTGCATTTAGCCCAAAATATGTGACCTCCAATTTTATTTACTGTGCGCAAGTTGCAGATTTTTTAAATCTTTATGACATTATTAAATCAAACTTAGATATTAGTGAATTAATGGAACCGCCTTATGTGGATACCACTGGACTAACTTTTTTTATAGAAAGAAGCTCTCGAAAATGTCTGGTCGTAGCTGACAAATTTACGGGAGGGAATATAAATCTGAGGGTTATTATCCGAGGGTGGTGTCTCCGAAACCGGCGTGTTTGTATGAAAAGGGTTATGGACGAAATCAGAACAATCTGTAAGGATCTTGAGATTCAGCACTTGATTCTCTTTGCCTACCCCGTAAGGGACTTGGCATAAAGATATGTATGCATGTATTTGACTATGAACCCTAGCTTCATGTTGGTATTAATTATTTCACAAGAGCTAATATAATATAAATAATAAAGCAATTATTATATACGCATAATAACACGCACCACCAGTGGGCAAAAGTACGTCTGTTTATTTTCCTTTATCATAAAAAAGTTTATCAAACATGCAGCGCCCGTTCTATATGCATTGCTCTACTACTTCAGTTTGACATTAGGCCAATTTGCATTGAACGTGTGTTCTTGAGATGTTTTCGTGTGTAGAGGTCTGCTTTACTCATTGTCTTGTGTGATGTTTCTTTGAAACAATAGAAAGAATACACATATTTGTAGCAATATAAACCTTGAAGATTCCAACGATGAATATTACGTTGCAAGAAATTAAATAATAAACTAGATCTTCAATGTTATTTGATCCTTTTTTTTACCCGACTGTGTAACGCAGAAGAGAACAATGTATTTATGTTTGTTTGTAGCAATTTAGATATCAAAATAGGTAGTTTAATGAATATTTTGTACCAATGTTTAAGCATCGTAAAATCAATAACTGCTGGGCGTAAAGGTTGACCCAAATATCCTGGTTAGTCATGTCACTAGATATTTGTGTCAGAGCAATAATCAGAGAATCCAAAAACCACGGTAAGTGAAAACAAAGAATAAAAATTAAGAACTGGTCCACGTCTTAAAGTAAGAATTAATTCAATTATGCTAGAATAAAATAGAATAGTATTTTTTTTATTTTCTACAGACCATGGGAAAAAGATCAGAGAAGATCTATCAAAAGAAACTCAATGGGTGTGTTTTAATGATGATGTAAATGAATGAGATAATAATAATAATAAAACTCGTTATTGTACTACAAAACATATTAAAAGTACTACAACTATTACAACAGCAAGTAGATTATTTATAAAAATGGCGGTCTTATCGCTAATAAGCGATTTCTTCCTAACAACCAACATTCAGCAAAAGAAATATACAAATAAGGAAAAAGTACAACATTAAAAAAAAGAAAATACAATACATTAATACATAAAAAAGTAACAACTAAGTATCTAATCTAGTTACAAAATAAAGCTAAGTAAAAAATTAAATATCAAAAGATATACATTACGGCAAATATTTGCCATAATCTAGATCCTGACACTGAAAACATTCCCCGATGCTTGCTACGATTGTAATGACTTAAGGTAAAATTCCTTTACCATTTTCTTAAAATCATTTTTACTTTCTGCCTTGTTTTCCAAAGTTTTGTAGCTTGTACTGTAAAATAAGTCTTATAAAATTTTGTATTATGCTCTGGAATTTTTAATAAGAGTCTTTTAGCCGGCTGTTGAGAACAGTGATCTTCATTTAAAAAATTAAATCTGTCTTTAAGATAATCAGGTGTATAAAGGTTAAATAATATGTTGAAAAGGAGGTTCAAAGTACGTACATTCCTGCGAAAACGAATAGGTAACCACTTAAGTTTCACTCGAAATGAAGAAATGTGGTCATATTTACGAAGTCCGTATATGAACCGTATAGCAAAGTTTTGAAGGCGCTCAATATTCTCTTTATATAAAAAAAATCTTATCAATATTGTTCTAGTTTATAGGTATGCTTCTAAAATGGTCATACTATTTTTTCATGGAAGCTTTTAAATACATTTCGTGAAGAATGAGTCAAAAAATATTTTTGAGTGCTTGCTTAATAAACGCGCTAGTTTTCGAACTGCTAACCGTATTTCAAAAAATGTACATCCATGTTATTGTGCACACGTAAGAAATGAAACTTTTCTATGGTATCATTTTTCGTTGAATTAAACAAAAAAGGCGTTTTACTCAAAAAACTCGCAAAACATTTTATGCGATAGATTGCCAATTTTATTTTGAACATATACCGGCCAGCGAAATTAAAATCACGAAGAACGCAGTATGAAATCAGGCGATAACATACAGTGTTTATTTTATGGAGTATAACTAGAGATCAATGAAAGTAACAGAAGAATGTCATGCGCTGATAGTCGTAGTTTTAATTCACAAATTCGTTCAATATGAAATAAAGTAGTTTTTAGAGAAGATCATAGGTTATATAACATCACGCTTAGCCTCCAACAGCATAGTAAGTGCACCTGATGGTCCAGGCTCCATGGCAACACCGTGACATCCTACTACGTGGTAGAGATTGGTACCACCGCCTTCCCTATTCCTGCCACCATAACGTCCAATGCTTGTCGTTGACGTGTTCTTGTTCGGAGCGTAAGGTAGCCGGTGAACTTACTTTTTCTCAAGGGCTAACATCCCGACCTCAGGTTGGCAACGTACCATTACCACCTTTGGTGTCTGTAGGCGGCGTGAATTTCTTACCATCAGGAAATCCGTATGCTTGTTTGCCTTCAATTATCATAAAAAAAGTGAAACCACTGTTACATATATTCCTTAATCAAGGTGTGGCCGAGTGACTGTCTTAAGAATTTTAAGACAGAGCGTGAGAAGCGTGCGTTTGATTAAATCAGAGTCCTTAACTTCAAATCGTGATTTTCTAAAATTTAGAACATGTAAAGTTATGTTTTAGTTGACAACATTCCTTGCATTTTAGTATTTTATATATAGGAAGGCAAACTTATATTGACATTTTCTTTTTTGCTATTTAAAATGAGTGTATACAACCGAATTCCACTAAGTGCCAACGATGAAGAGTATAAATACATGTTACAGACACTAAAGATTGTATAAATGTGATGTGATTGTAGTAATGTAGTACTACTAGTAGTAGTAGTAGTAGTAGAAGTCGTGCAGTCTTGACATTTGGTGAAGTTCAATTTTAAATTATTATTATAAGAATACACTTTTAATGTTTATACTTCACTGTGCTGAACATTAGTCAATTGCTGATTATCTTTAAAATAGAAAAATATATGTTACTATACTTCCTACCTCCCTTCTTCTTGAGGTCCCGGGTTCGATCCTCAGGTCGGACAACAAAAAGATTAGAAAATGTATATTTCCAATTTTCTGATAAAAAAAACGTTGCCCGGTATTGGATATGTGTCCGGTTGGCAATAGGCTTGCCATCTAACACATTGTGTGCCTTAGTGGCTTTGGCTAGTCTTGGGTGCCCTGGTTGTACCTCTGCCTACCTCTTCGGGTTATTTTACTTACCTGTGTCATCTAAAATCTTGTTGAAATATATATACAAATTTTATCAAATTAATGTAGCTGGTTAAAAGAAGTTAGGTGAAAAATGCATGTGCAAAATACAACAACAAATAAATATTTTTTACTTCAACAAACATAGACAATAATAATCTTACTATGGTTTCATAATATAGTACAACAACAAAAACGAAAATATTAGTAAGAAAAAATAGTTAAGTGTAGATTAAAGGATACTAACCATAACATAGAATAACACGCTGATAGAATACGTTTTTAACGGTATTCTTTAGTGTCCGATCGATGCTAAGAACCAACTACATACCTGTAATAAAAAAAAAATTTGAAAAACGTACCTATTATAGACATGTGTAAACAAGTAAACAAAGTGATCAAATATATGAAATCTAATTTTTTATTATCCACTTTGGAAATATAGTTAGTAGTTCTGGGAAATTCTCTTTATTCTAAAAAAATACATACTTATGTGTATTTAAATATACGAGCGTACACAACGCGTGCGAGCCTATGTGTGTGCATTGCAGGCTGGTGAGGGTATTTCTCACATTATCTCTGTATGTGTATGTGTATGTGTGTATGTGTGTGTTTATTTTATAGGTAACTTCTCAGTTTCCTCGTGTTGTTCCGCTGATTAGAAAAGGCCTCTATGGCATAGCTTATTACTGACAAGAGCTGTGGTGGTAGAGTAATACACAGTAGCTTGCTATATTATACTATCATGTAGCGGTAGACTTGCACTGTAAGTCTAACAACTCAGCTTCAGGACAGTCTATGTCGTCTGTAAGCCTTATTTGTCTCTTACCATAAGGAGAGAGATACTCTCTATCTCTCTCCTTATGGTATGGTATTGTTCGCTGACTCTTTCATAAAAAAGTTTTCAGTTTTTTTATTGACATATAACATTGCCCGCTATTTCAACAAAGTTTGCTATATTAAAAAGAATTTATGCAATTCATCCAAACAACCAACGCCGTATGTAGCAAACGTCAATTACCACAAAATATGATTTTGATTACACATATTTGTTACTAATAGTCTGACAAATACGCATTCTTTGTCGTGTGGGAATTGTTGCGAAATTTAAAATTATCATATTTCTTTTAAAACACTATTGCACAAAGATCCACCTAGTTTTCGTCGTTAGCTATTCATTGTGTGCCGTGGGATAGTTTTTGTTGTCGCCATTGTTATAGATTTGAATTCCTAACGAATTGGTCCTGCCATGTGTTTGATAAAATGGAATGCAGTATTACAATTTTTGCCACTTCCGAAAGAAAGAAAAAAAAGAAAAAAAAGAAAGAAAGAAAAAAAGGAAAGAAAATATATTTATTTGCGGAGTATTCGTGTTAAAGTTGTTACAAAATTATTTAAGGTTTCCAACATATTCTACATTGTGTTGTGCAAATATTTTAATATTTATAAAAGTAATTATTAAATTATGTACACAATGTTTTATGTTCATACAACAAGTAGTTTTATTCTTATTACAATTTGAATTATAAATTACAGACAATTTTAAAATGTTAATTAATTTAACCCTGTCTCATTAAGCTACCACCATTTCCAAACCTAGGCAGTAGGGAGAAGAAACGGCGTAATAAACTCCCCGAAGCCCATAACCATTAGTGGTTGACACTTCACAATTAGATCGCTGGTTCGTTATCCGTAGGTGATGTCATGAGTCTCTAAAACGAGAGTGTTTGTAGGAAAAGAGTAATGGATATGTAGGAAGCTAGGCAGATCTTAGCGTAAAGATTTGTATGTTTTAAAATATTTATTCATACATCAGTATTATTATATATGCAAAGTTGTATTTGTTTGTTTGTCTTTAATTCACGACGTAATGCAGCAACATAGTGTGATTTTATATGTAGGAAGGATTAAATTTAGGATAAGAACCTGGATATTGAGATAGACAAAGACCGATGCGGATGTAAAAACCACGAGGTTAGCAACACATGAACCATTAAAAAATAGAAACAGGCTATTTGTTTTCCCGATATTCGAGAAACAGTGATAAAGCATATCAGTGGGGAACATAAATTATAAAATGTTTTCACGCCCATATCTCTGAAGATATAGCAAAGGCACAATAGGTGTACACCAAAGACTAGCCGAAGACACTAAGTACAATGTGATAGGTCGTAAGCCTATGGTCAACCGGCCATGAATCTTCATACTTTTTAAATGAAAAACACTTGTATTGTTTTTCGTATCACTTATAATTTATTATTTTATAAAATATAGCCTACCGGTATCGCTTATGACAACATCATCAGGGCTAAAACTTAAACTAATAAACAATATTTTTATCTGTAAACATAAATCCATGTTATAGTAGGAAAATACAAAAAAACTTAAATATGTCTAATCCTGGGCAAATTTGTTTTAAAGGCTTTGTTGAGCAACTTTTTGTTGCCCTAACCGGAGTCGAACACGGATCTCTGAACAAATTAGACAAATTGATCTACCCCCAAAAATAAACATATACTTGTGGTATGGATGTAGATGCTAATGAAGAAAACACAAATAAATAAATACAAATTTAATAACCATCCAGACTCAGAAGTATTTATCACACAGATGCCTGTTATACAAGTCGACAATCGAACCCGAACACCAGGTATACTTAATGGAGTTATGCTTGACATTAACCAATGGACTATTTCGGTGATTGAGAAATATTATTTCGTTAATATTTTTGAACCCACAAATAAACCTTCCTCTTCATCGCATTCGTTTCAAGATCTTTCTCGCTTTATGAATATTTATTAATTATTCCATAAGTAGTATTCATTCATGCGTATATATGTATATATATATGTAAAGGAATCCAATTACACTGTCACATAATATTAGACCGAGATCCTTGAACACATAGACACTAGTAATTTTGAAAATCTAAAAGTTGTTAGTGCATTTCATTCGTCAAGTCATGGATGGCTGACACCACTAAGCATTCAAGAGGCTCAGGTTTGGTTCCCGATAGGGTTAAGCACTTTTGTAATCAACACAATAAGCACTTTTGTTTCTAGGTCTATGAGCTTATTAAGTTTATATCAATGTGTTGTAACTGATTTCATGAAATGTGTCACTTATGACACGAGTGGTGTTTTTTATGATGTTGGATGGCAAACAAGCAGATGCATTTCCTGATGGCAAGAAATTCACGCCGCCTAGAGACACCAAAGGTGGTAATGGTGCGTTGCGAACATGAGGCCGGGATGTTAGGCATTGAGCAAACGTAAGTTTAATCGCTACCTTACCCATGAACCGGAACACGTCGTGAAGTTATGGCGGCAGGAATTGGTAAGGCTGTAGTTTCAATCCGGGTGAGTCGTTGCAAAACTCTACCACTCAGTCAGATGTCACGGTGTTAGTGACGGTAAGCCTATGCTTGCCTTGTACGAGCTGTCTGGTGGGAAGGCAGATGATCCTTTAAGACCGGTATATTACTGGCAAAAAGTGACATTATGCAGTCACGTTATTAATGACATTATTTTTTAAATCTGTATAAAAGAAGCTGGTCTATATTGTATACAGCCCTGAATTAACACTGGATAAAATTATCGGTAAAACAGTTATTCTAGTTTAGTTAACATTAAAATTTTTGCAGATCTATTTTTGGAGGTCGTATGCAAATTTGGCGACAATTGCGTAGCTGCAGTCTTTCTAGATAAACTGGATGTTACCACTGGCCCCGCATAATCTAGATCATTTTGCATAAATGAATCTTAATCTATGATGAATTATAGGAGGGAACATTGAATATTTAAAAGGAATCTATCTTAGTTACGTTAACTATAATTATTTCGAGTCGCCATTTTCTATTACCATTTTGCAAATGGTTTTCTGAATACAGGTATTATAGCGTTGCTAAATGCCCCCGGCATGGTGTGTATTGCTTTAAAATCTGATGAGATATCAGAATAATAACATTGAAACTAAAAAAAATCAATAAGCCCCCGAAAAAAAAGCCGTGTTCTGGGTCTGCTAAGTAGAATAGACCTTCTTGTTCTTCTTGTCTTCTTACTAGGCAGCTTGTAAGAGGAACGCTCAGGTTAAGATATAGAATGAAAGAAAAGAAAGAAAGAAAAAATATTTATTTGCGGA
>NJDC01001995.1:451804-468890 GCA_002245475.1 Calephelis virginiensis | reverse complement strand
TTAAGATATAGATCATTACCAAACAAAACTACTGGTGGTAAAGTGATATTCTACAGCTAAGCCGGGTAGGGATTCACCGTCTTAAATATTCCTGTCCATTCGTATATACAACCAAATTCCTGATAATCTTAAATCATTTCCATTAAACAGCTTCGAAAAAAGGTATTCAATATATTATAATATCAAAGATTTTCTTGCAGATAAGAATAAATAATACAGTATTTCTAATATGATTAATTTAATTGCAGAATGTTGGGTGCGTAGGAGTTTGTTTCGCCGTTTCTTCTTCTGTCTGGCTAGGTTTGGAAACGGTGGTAGTTTACGGTAGATAGGGATAAATTAATTTACATTCTAAAAATTGTGTGTATTAATAAATGATCATGTTATCTCAAAACAAACAAAAAACAGTGTATAAATAGTAAATCGTGAATAAATAATTAAAAACATATTAAAATATTTGCACACCACAAGTTGGTAGAATATGTAGGAACGCTTAAATAATTTTGTAACACTCATATTCCGCAAATAAATATTTTTTCTTTCTTTCTCTCTTTTCCTGTCGCCATAATGACTCTCTCATATTCCAGTTCCAGGAGGGTAGGGTAAACTAGCACAATAGGCTTAACATCCCAGTCTAAGGACAGCGATCCACCTGTATCATCTATGGTGTCTATAGGCCATGGTTGTCTCCCCATCAGGAGAGCCGTGCTTTTGAGCTCACATAACAAAGAGAAACCTACATGTACAATGTAGCTCAACCACATAGAAACAAACGACTACATAGTATATAATAAAGTTGATTTCCGCTCTTAGTAACTATGTATGCTTAGATCTTTAAGTATCTTCACACCCATATTCTCGAAGGGGTAGGCAGAGGCACAACCAGGGCACCTACGACTAGCCGTAGACAGTAAGTGCCACAACGTGATTGGTGGCAGGCCAATTGAATTGGAAATAGAAAATTGAAAATATGCATTTATTCTAATTTTTTATTGTTGCCCGACCCGGCATTTGAACCCAAGTCAAGTCCAACGTCGGACGGCCAGACCACAGAGGCGATTAATGTAAATTGTGTAGTTTTGAAGGTTTAAGGATATTTAAAATTACACAACGGATTTTAATGCTGTCTTTTAAAGATAGAGTGAATCAAGTGGGAAATTAACATGGTAATATCATAGAAATTTGTTCACCTGTACGAATCTGGAATGTGCTACTAACTTTTAAATGGCTTCATCAATTTTCCAGTTGTATTATGATGAACCCGACTTTGTTTTATCTAAACAGGTAAAAAAGTAAAAGTAACTTTATGCTAAGTAAAGTAATAGAGGTGCATATCTCTGCCTATCTCTTCGTTGACACGGGTGTGAAAATTATTTAAATTAAAAAAAAATCACAAAAGAAAAAGCAGCAATCACAATCGTAAGAGAAAGAACACGCCATGAATATGTCAACAAATATATTTTACAATAAATATGTTTTAGTATCATACTTATTTCAAATTCAATAACTTAATTTTTCTATTTAAGAGTACTATAATCTTACAAATTATTTAAAAAAATGTAGAATATCTAGTTCGAATTAATTTTATATATAATTTAGTGTACAAAGACCAATGTTGTATAATTGAGGTGATATGTTCAGAATTACAATCCTTTATTAAAAAAACACATACATACATACATACATATCTTCACGCCAAGTCCCTTACGGGGTAGGCAGAGAGTATCGAGTGCCAGACCTCACGATCCTGACAAACCTGTCTTGCTTCCTTCACATTCACATATAAAAAAAAATTTTTTTTCATTAAAAAAAATGAAAAAAAATTTTTTTTTTTGTAAATTAAATTTTAGTTAGTAAGTATCTTCATGTCCATACCCCCGAAGAGGTAGCCAGAGGCACAACCAGGGCACCCACGACTAGCCGAAGATACTAAGTCCCACTATGTGATAGGTGGCAAGCCTATCGCCAACCGGGCACATATCCAATACCGGGCAACGTTTTTCTTATCAGAAAATTGGAAATATACATTTTCTTATCTTTTTGTTGTCCGACCTGAGGATCGAACCGGGAACTCAAGAAGAAGGGAGGTAGGAAGTATAGTCACTTATATTTTTTTATTTTAAAGATAATCAGCAATTGACTAATGTTCAGCACAGTGTAGTATAAATGTTAAAAGTGTATTCTTATAATAATAATTTAAAATTGAACTTGACCAAACGTCAAGATGGCACGACTTCTACTACTACTAGTAGTACTACATTACTACTAAATATCCTAGACTCAGATTCCATCACATTTATACAATCTTTAGTGTCTGTAACATGTATTTATACTCTTCATCGTCGGCACTTAGTGGAAACATTTTTTTTTAATTAGAAAATTGGAAAAATCCAATTTTCTTTTTTAAAATAAATTTTAATGATAATAAATTTGTTGTGTTATTCATATATGTATAATAAATGAAACCGTAAATGTTCCAATTACCTCATTTAATTAATTGAATATTACAGAATTGCCTGCAAATGATCGGTTCCATAACAATTAGGCACGCTAATTAGACAGCTGTGATGATGCAACAGTAAATTTTCTCGATTTCGCACGCCGATGGGAGTTTCAATTTTATTGTTATAAATCACGGTAACGCCAGACCGATTTCATTGAAATCGAGAGTGAAGTTTATTCAATTAATTTTGGCTGTGTTAAGAAATGAAATCGATTACCAAAAAATACTGTTTACGCGTGCTAACGATTATATTTTAATGTCATATCCATTGTTGTGTAACTTCGTACATCGTAGGTTAACCCATTTACGAACTGAGCTTTTACCATGAGGCCTTGACTATAACTGACCTCTGTCATTTTAAAAGTTCTAATCTTCTATTCTAAAATTCACGAAACTTATATACAAAACTATAGATTGCTGGAAAAATTATGTGGTGCAAATTTAAGTAAGTCGTCACGGTGTTAGTGATTACTTGGGGGTAAGATTGCTCACAATCCCTTTAATGCTTGTTAAAAACCATACAAGGAGGCTGTTGCAAAGTTTAATGCTACCATAGTAGCAGCACTTCACTACATAGTATAAAACGAAGTCGCTTCGTCTGTCCCTATGTCCTTGTATGTGCTTAAATCTTTAAAACTACGCAACAGATTTTGATTTTTTTTAATATATAAAGTGATTGAAGAGGAAGATTTATATGTATATTTCATAACCGTGCGAAGCCGGGGCGGGACGCTAGTGCTATATATCTGGAGACCTAATTACTTTTTGTGCGTATCGAATTAACTATAATCATAACAAGACTTGCGACGTACGTCCTAATGTTAGTATTCATGTGTGTGAACGTATTTTGTGGAGAACAATTGTTTTCCCATGCACCGATTGCCATCTGAGCTGGTGGTTGTTATGCAAGAGCTATAGAAGACGTATGCCTCGCATATCAGAAGACTTCTAAGTTAATTGAAGTAGACAGGACATACGCATAATTAAAATTTTTTCATGATATTGTTGAGGGTATCGCACATAGGGAATATAGGTCTAGCGCTTAACTATTAATAACCTCATAAGAGACGTTGGTTTATTTACCATGACTAGGACCAAGAGGTTGCTATGAAAATTCCCCTTACTTTTGCTGCCTCGAAACCGATATCGCTCTTCATTATTGTGTTTCAATACAGAGACAAAGACACAATTATTGGTACATATTTTTTATGTGAAATTTGTTTAAATGTCGCTTTATGTTTAAATTTCTGGGTTATTATTATTAAGTTTAGATGTTCGAGTGCAGTAAAGCGATCAAATGTTGTTAGTATCAATTAAGTATTCCTTTCCATTTTAATTATTAACTATACAGGCGGCGAAGGGGCAACGTATCACAGACATCCAGACTACCAGGAGATGCGTTTCCGCTTTTGACAATCACGCTTTTTTCTTGAAGGTCAGTCATAGTTTTTTAATGGAATAGGTGGTAAACGAGTAGCCTTTATCTGATCGAAAGAGAACTCCGACGTTCCAATTTTTATGTTTTTATTCAATTCATTGAAGGTTATGTCTACCTCCATTTATGTACAATTCTTCACGATAGATATTGAAAGTGATGGTTTTTACACACATTATAGTATGAGTGAACAATATGGATCTTACCTAACTAGGTCTATAGGTGAAGGCACTGAGAATTAATAATGGATGTGAAGTATTTTTTAATTGGTGCGTTTTTATCAATTAAAGCGATGGGATTTGATTTGACGTAGGCTAGTGCGATCGCAAGGTGCAATGATTGGGCGAATTAAGTACTTTATGGTTTAACTTTTATTGTGTTTTTGTGAAGTTTATAGTAGGGGAGGCTAAGATGCTGTACAGCACTACAGCGTCATGGGGACGTGAACGTTGTTGATTAGATGGTGGAGCATAAAAAAGTCATGTAAAGCTTCACTTTTGATGTGTTATGTTGGCATGAGTGAAGATATAAGTTTGTTTTTGCTTTACTCCAAATTTATAGTTTTAATCATACAATGATTTGGTTGGTAAAATATGTACTGTATGATATGTTATAGGCCTAAATGGTAGCGCTACGGAAAATCTGTGTTGTAACACTCACCGATTGAATTTACTACGGTGAGATCAGAAAGAAAGTGAGATTGAACGCAAGTGTTGGTGTAAAAATGGGACATTGCATGCTCTGTTGTTTCGGTCGTGTGAAAAGAAAAGTAGATGACGAAACATTGACGAAACAAATATACAATGCAAATTAATGGGGATGCGCTCTGGGGAGGCCTTGGTTTATATTTCACCACTCGGATATTAACCGAGAGTGGCGGCAAGATTCTCCAAAACTGGTGTGAAAAGAGTAATAAATAAAGAGGAAGCCAGGTCTGCATGAGATGTGCCATTTGGCATGCAATACTCAATGCCGATTTCAAAATGGATTTGGCGTGAAGACATTGGTAAACATAGGAAGGAAAACGAGTATATGAATAGCCTGATAGTAAAAATATATAGAAAGAGTGGGATTGAAAGAAAGTATTGGTTATAAAATGAGAAAGGCCATGCTCCTCTGATTCGTATGTAAAGAATGATAGATACATTGCGAGTGTGGATGGATGTAGATGCTAGAGGAGACTTAGGTTGACATTACACGATCAAATCGATCGGTCTTTATCCGACGGAGGTGTCGAGAGTCTCTGAAACCGTCTTATTAGTATGAAAAGGTTAATGATTGTGGAGGAAGTTTGGCAGCTTTTTAAGGATCGTGAGATTTGGCACTTGATACTCTCTGCACACCTCTTCATTGAGTTGGCATAATAATATGTCAGATGTATGTAAAATTATGAGGCGTAGTATCAGTGGATAGTGGGTGATTCCTTGGTTATACTTCTGCTTACCTCTTCGGGGATATGAGCGTGAATATACTTTTGAGAAAAGTCAGTCTTGATTAAGCTTAGTGGCAACCCTGCTCTCCAAACCGAAACGGTAGCTAGCACTGACGTCAATGTAGTAAGAATTGGAAGTACCAATCCGGTACCACCGGTACCATTGAATATAAATGAGGAGTATCGCAACTATAAGTAATTTGGAGCTCTTAAACAAGTTATTGATATCTGAAATGTGATGTGTAAACCGGATGTCCGTCTCTCGTGAGAAACGAGAGCACAATATGACCGAAATTAGATTTATATGCTTCGATTGCAGTTTTAACTGATATAGAAAATGAGTAGTTTCGATATGACCGTTTTTTTATAGTGTAAGAAAGGGGACAATCAATGACACTGTTGATGAAGGCAACCAACAGACACCATAGATGTGACTGATTTGGTGATATTTTGCTAGGGATTTACGACCACGTGTGCTAGTTAACAATTACAGTGAAGCATACTTAATTTCAGAACTTTCCCTTGTCCAGGACAAATTCCCACAAATTTCCAAAACGGCAATAAAAGTTCAAGATATGGGATAAATTTTAGAAAAGAAACGGAAAAGAATATCTTTGTTATAGTTAAATTAAATAAGAAAATATTATCAAGCATTACAAATTTAACTAAAATACTAACTTTATGTCATAAGCCATAACAGTAACAAAACATGCAAAGGAAGTAATAGGAACATTTAGTACATTTATTAGTGAAGTAGATAAGACTGGTTTACTAGGTGGTAGAGTTTCGCAGCGACACACCCGGATTGGTACTACCGCCTTACCTATTCCTGCCGCTATAACGTCATGACGTGTTCCGGTTTTGAGGGTAAGGTAGCCGGTAAACTTACTTTTGCTCGAGGCCTAACATCCCGGCCTCAGGTTGGCAACGCACTATCACCACCTTTGGTGTCTTTATGCGGAGGGAATTTCTTACCATCAAGAAGTCCGTCTGCTTGTTTGCCTTCCATATCATAAAAAAAGACTTTAATAAAAACAGTGTACAGTGTAAAGAAATCATGTAAACTGCTACCTCGTGTGCAGGTAGTCATAACAAATATGAAACATACAATATAATAGAGAAACAACTACAAGTGAAGTATCCTTAGAATATAATACAATAACATTATATTGTGCACTAAAAATACTGCAGTCACATCAATAATATAAAAAATATATTTACGTCGGCAACCCCAAAGATGTAGGCAGAGATACAAAGCCAGGCAAAAAATAAATTTCACAGTGTGGCAAGTCTATCGCCAATAGGACACGTAGACAATTATTGGCAGTGTATTTTTATTACAAACATTTTAAAACACAATTTATTTTTGTTTCATAGCCCTGGGATCGAATCCGGAACCTCATTAAGTTTAACGCCGGAACGCTATACCAAAGGGCTGAATAAAATAATGTTTTATATTATAATGCGAAAACAAAATAAAAGTTCATAAATATGAACTCATATAAAAGACAATTATGTGTGTAGAGCCTTAACAGATACGAAAGATGTTAAGTAAAGATAGTAACATAGAGAAACGGCCACGTCCGCCGCGGGTGAAGTAGATCAGGCGATAAGTAAAACGGATTCTTACGTATTATTTATTGCAATGTTATTTTTAATCTCTAATAATGGACAAATTTTATGAGTGAAAGTAATAAGTTATTAGTAAGCAATAAACTATTAATAAATGAATAGAAAAATCTCGCGTCTTTGCGTGTTTTTTTTTCAAAACTTCACTTAAATGTAACTTCTGTTGCTGTAGAGAAACTTCATTAAAAAGAAAGACGAAGCTTTTTGATACCCGTCTCAATTTTCAAACTGCTTTCAAGAAAAGTTCTCCATTCAACTGTATGTTTTTTTTTATTGTAAGTTTCTTTAGAACGTTTTACCAAATGAAATGATATTGGTGATTTGCTTGTAGGCAAATGCTTATCATTTGGTTCTGTTCTGTTCTGTTCTGAATTTAATCAAACTTCGACAAGTGAATTTTTGTGTTATACTTTTTTCATATTTTTGTTTATTCAAGCGATCTAAACTTGAAAATAAAACTAGTTTTTGCGTAAACTTGTGGGAGACCTATGTTAAATAATTCAAAATAGATAATGAATTAATATTGTTTAACTTTCTCGTACCATAACGTCAATGATTGCCACTATTGAGTTGTGGTTAAAAGTCAACAGAACGCACCATTAACATAATTGGTGCTTATATATGACATGTGTAACGAGTTATTAAGAAAGTCCTTTGCTTGTGTTTTTTACATCAAAAAATACCAGTCTTTTGTAATGATGTATAATAAAAAATGTATAATATTTATCATTATTAATTAATATAGATTTGGATATATATACCTTATAGGTACCTTAACAGAGAGACCTAGTTTTACGTATAAAAACATCACTTGGTTAGCATTATCCAAAGATAGTGTAAAAGGTCTCTTAAATCGGCGTGTGTGTATTAAAAGAGTAATGTATGTGGAAAAAGCTAAACGGTTCTGTACTGATGGTAACACTTGGCACTTGATACTCCCTGACTACCCAGCAAAGGACTTAGTCATAATAATTACCCTTACGCCTAACACATGTATGTATGTTTAAATGTATATAGTTTATGTATTATTATCACAATGATAGCTCGTCAATGACAGAAGTGTACATTGTCTTGTATCAATTATATAACCTTGTTTTTCCATCGTGTAATTAAAATGATCCATATTTATATTTCTGTCAAGTCCAACTGAAACCGGTATGCATTTGCAATTAATCACTTAATAATACACTTTTTTAATTATGCACATCAATAAAGTGCCTTATCAATACAAACAGCTGTCCGTAACATATGATTTCTAACTTAAATCGCGTATTGCTAACATCTAGGCTTTGAGATGTAATGACCCTATCGCCCATTAAGGTGATAGAGTGTTATGTAGATTGATACCACCGCTTTTTCTTGTTTTTGTTGCTATAACCTTTTTATTAATTGTGTTACATGTCGAAGGTTAGAGCGACCGATAAACTTGCATATGTGATATAAGATCCAAGTAATAATAGATAGATGTTAATTTTTTTTAATTTGAAATATTTTTTCTTTTCTCCTCACGGAACGATCCTTACAAAGTAAAAAAAAAACAGTGGAATCCTAGCCTTGTATTAAGTTTTATTAAATAAATATTTGCTTTTCTAAATACAACCTAATGGTTTTGAACCTATCCCTTCAATAGAAGAATTTTAAAATACGTTAACTGATATGTACTTACAAATTACTTCTTTTTTTTAAACATTCAATAATTTAATTTAAAATAAATATATTTCATTTATTGTTTTACACACACAAGCCGACCCGACGACCTTTGTATCGCTTAACATTACCAGCTACTAACAGTATGTATGGAAAAAATGAGTGCTGTTTTTCCTACTATCCCTGCAATTTTACCGGTTTTCTCTTCATAAGAACCTTCTCCTAACCATAACTAGTTCAACATAAAAATAATAAGCAAAATGATTGAGTCATACGATCAGGCGTGTAGCGATGAGAACGCAAAATGGGGATTTATTTGTACTAGTGGTCGCACATTGGTCGAAATTCGACCATAATAAATTTTAATATCTGGTTGATAAGAACGCCGTCTTCATATCTCAAGCCCAACTACTTTGTTTCCAAACTATATGATCATAGTTTGTTCGCCATCTGTGATTTTTTATCGTTATAATCAATATATTCGTTTGTGTGTGTCAAATGCATGGTAGTACGTGTAATGTTTTATTTTTTGAATTATTGCACTTTACAAACATCGTCATTAAAAAATATTAGCGTTCTGTATTTCTCCTACACATAAACTATATGTGTGCCAAATTTCAAACTTCTCGTCTTCGTCTTCTTCAATTTTCGTAAAAAGAAGTCCAAAGCTTTTTCCTTCACAAATTTCATTTTTGAAATTTGGTAATTATTTAGTGTGTGAGTATTGAGTATAGATGTAATTTTTCTTTATTTACTTTATAAATAGATTTGAATATACAGTCTTACGCTAAGTACCTTGCACGGTAGGGAGGCAGTATTGAATCCCTAGTGTAATATCAGTTCTCAATACATTTATGAGAATTTAATGTATGTTAAAAAAAATCTATGTATGTTTACAAAAAAATGTGATGTTCACGATATTAATACAAGGAATAAAAATAATCTAGCCGTATACAAAACTCGTCTCCATAAAATTAGTAAATCCTTTTTGGGTCAATGTGTATGTTTCTACAATAAGTTGCCCATTGGTTGCCCATTAGAGATCTACCTTTAAATAAGTTTAAAAAATGTATAAAAGCAAAACTATGTCAAAAAGGCTATTATACGGTCTCAGAGTATTTGGAAGATGAACATGCTTGGGGATAGAGTTTTCAATCTCCCACTAAAATTTGCAATGTGATTTGTTGTACCTTTTATTTAAGTTAAAGTAAGATTGTAATTTATGTTTTTAATCTAGTTTATACGAGTATTGTAATTATTATTATTGAAAAAGACAAGCCCGCTGAGTTTCTTTCGCCGGATCTTCTCAGTGTGTGGCCGCGATTCCGATCCGGTGGTAGTTTTTAAAAAAATGTCGACGCGCACAAATACCACTTGTATGGTTCAAGTGAATAAAGATTTTTCTGATTTTGATTCTGATTCTGAATGATTACTGATATAGAATAAGTCTCTGTTTTGCTAATTCTGCGAAACCAATGGGATGGGAATTTTTTTTCTAGTACTGGATACGTGTTTCTCGGCATGATTTAAATACAGGCTGATTCTTTATTTCTTCAAATGGATTTTCTCGAATTTATACCTAATTCATAAAATATATCATACCTGCATAGGCAGATCTGTATAACCTCCTCCACATTTGTTACTCTTTTCGTACAAATATTTCGAATGCGATTAGCCTATCCGAAATACAATGTATGAAGTTTCAGTGTTGACCTCAGACGTTTGACTGCACATTATGAAAATGAATCTGAAAATTATTCGTCTATATCACCGTCTGTGCATTTTTTTACAAACTTGAATGATGTACTTGAATGCAGACTATTTCAAATTTCCTTGAATTTTTATTAGACGTCTCTGTCTATGTCTCCAATGCTCTTTTTGCTATGACATCACCTCTTGAACTGCAAGGAAATTTGGTTCAGGATAACGCTATTTTCCAGGTGTTTGGAACCAAAATCGCATGGAAACTGTTTTAGACATTTGGAAAAGCACAGAACGAATAAAATTTGTTTACTGCAACTTGATTCATGTGTCTGATGCAGTAGACGAATAACTTTGGTCCGAATTTCATGGCAAAGTTTTTTCTATTAACATTTGCAGTTTTCAGATGCAATTTCGTGGGATTTTTTTTATTCTTGAAGTGAAACGTCTGTATGTTTTTGATTTGAGAATAGATAAATAGAAAAACGTCCCTGTAAAAAAATATTGCTATTAATTGGATAGATATTGAGAATAAATACATAAGATATTATTTTATATTTCTATTGTTTAACTTCCACAGTGTGTAAATGAAACACATTTTTTTAAGTTGATGTATTTTCTTTTGACTATGGCAATTTTAGTGTAAGTAATAATTGCATACAAGAGCTCTATTTTTCGCGTTCAAGCTCTGATCAGCAAAAAAATTATCTAAGCTGGTATGGACATGATCGGACAAAATCCGTTATGGCCAGGATTTGCAAATGGTCAACTAGTAGCCTACGACTGAATTGGTAAGCGCGTCCGTAAATTGACCAGATACATGTAGTTAGACTCCAATTTCCTCAGCCTAGAACATTAGTACTATCAGTACAGAGTAACAGAATAAAGTTGTAAGTTTGACGTGTGTGTATGTTTGCACTTGCGTGTGTGTGTATGGGTATATGTGTAAACAAATGGGACAATCTCCACGCAGCTTTTTTAACCAATTTCAAAACAGGAGGACGTTCTCAATTAATGTGATTGACAAAATATGATATTTTTTTGAGTATGTTTGTGGCCCAATTACTCGGCCTATATATAAGGGTATCCGACTTATCTCATAGAATATTAATCGCCTCTGTGTTTTAGTTAGCCTATGATGACATTGACTAAATGAGATCTCGGGATCAACTCCCGAGTAAAGCAAAGAAAATGCATTTTTTTTAATTTTCTAAAAAAGAAAAAAATCTATGGGGTAAGATAAATGCCCCTTTGACAATAAGTTTGCCACCTACCACAACATGTGACTTTCTACTGCTACTAGTGGGTGTGCTAGTTTTACCTCTGGTCAGAACTTAAGTGTACGAGCGTGAATATACTGAGAATTTATTTACACCAAGTATTAACATAATAGTATTACAGAATAGCTCATTGTAACCAAGGTAGGCATTCTGAGCATGCTTCATGTATGATAATATCATCGTAAATAGGTAAATTGTATTTAGCATCGAAATGTCTTCGGAGATAGGATCTCTTGCATTGTGCCTATTGAATAACAAGTAACCATCTGTTGCACGCTAATTTGTTCTATTAATGTTATCACAGATACATTTGTAAACGATATTTTTACCAAAGAAATATTAATTTTGTTGTTATCATTATTAATAACTTAATCTGTTACAAGTTAAGCAATGTTCAAAGCAGTCAATTTTAGAACGGATGACCAAATTTTTAACAAACAAAACCGTATTTTTTTTGTAGCACATCAAACATTTTGCTCATAATAAATATTATGTTGATATTTAATATTTGTAAACAAATAGAAATGTTTTTTTTTTCAGATAATATTGCAGAGGCAAAAGCTTTTTTAACCTACATACTTAATAATTTAATAATAATTATTTTTGATTTGTTGGTGGTTGAGACTTTTTGAATTCAGACAATATTTATGAGTGTAAAGGTGAAATATTAAAAAAAGCAAAAAAAAGTATCTTCACGCTCATATCACCGACGAGGTGGGCAGAGGCACAACCAGGGCACCCACAACTAGTCGAAGACACTAAGTCCGTCCCACAATGTGATAGGTGGCAAGCCTATTGCCAACCGGGCACATATCCCGGGACCTCATACAGTCAAGTCCGACAACTGAACCGCTAGACGACAGAGGTGAAATATTAATTAAAGTAAATATACTTAATAAGCACAATTTAAAAAAGAAACACATCACCATACAATAAAATTGTAATAGACTAATAGCTCATATCAATAGAAATCACTTTATGAACTTTACAAAGGTATTTTTGTTCAGAATTAACGATTCATAATGTAATATTATTTTACCCCTAATAGTATACATTTAATTAAAAACAAAATGCAGGTCCGTAATTAATATTCGCTAATAACTAGCAGTCGATAAATTTCTGTATTATATTTATGATTGCAGAGGTAAAATGTATATTCAATGAAAACAATTTATTAGTCATCAAATATTATCTTAATAATTAATATTCACTCCATTAATTGGTAGTAGAGGAATATTTAACAATGTAGTGTAACTAAAAAGCTAAATTTATTGCGTATACTGGATCGACGCTTCTTTATGGTATAATATCAATAAATGTTTCTCGGCTAATTTTATTAAAATTTATTGTATTGTAAAATATACTAATGAATGAAATAGATTCAAAGATTTTGCTGGCTATAAGGATTAAAAGTACATTTGATAAGATAAAGTCGTAAAAGAATTATAGTAGTTCTTTTTATGAAGGCCAGCGAACAAGCAAATGACTCTCCTGGTGGTAAGAGACTACTGTGGCTATAGACACCGTTGATGTTACAGGTGCACGGCTACGCTGAGGCTGGGATGCAATTGGGATGTCTATTGTGCAAGTCTACCAGGTAGTCTCCGAATCGGAACGTAACAGAGTTATTATGTCGGCGGGGATATGTGGGTCCATAATATTTAATGGTCAGTAATGAATAGCAATATTAATGGATTTCTACATTCCTATCTCTATATTATATGTATGTATATTATTATATCTATACAGTATAGCGGGAAACGCATCATTTTAAAATAGAATAGTTATGTGTATAAAATAAAAAATATATTTTTTATAACATTAGACACCACACAAGGACACGGCCCTTCTGATGGTATAGGGCAATCGTGGCCTATAGTTACCATTGATGTTAAAGGTATGTCGCTGTCCTGTGGTCACGGTGCTAAGGATTGTGTAAATCTACCCTGGTGGTACATCTGCTAACTTTGTTAAGGATACGGGCGTGAAGATACCTTATCTACAGGGTAAATGGCTGCACAGTACTCCGTCACCAGTGGTCTTATTGGTACCTGTTACTAGTTGTCGGGCAGAGAGGCGAACGACCTATTTTAAATTAGTTTATTAAAAGTTGTTGATTTTGGGATATATGATGGGGATGCAATTTAATAGGACAAGATATAGGAATATGGGATATGTTTGCACTACATAGTAAGTATAAAACAAAGTCGCTTCCTCTGTCCCTATGTCCCTTTGTATGCTTAAATCTTTAAAATTACGTAACGGATTTTGATGAGGTTTTTTTTAATAGATAAAGTGATTGAAGAGAAAGGTATATGTGTATTATTTCATAACCGTGCAAAGCCGGGGCGGGCCGCTAGTAAGGTATAAAAATAAATGTGATATTTCTAAGTTCGTGCAATCATTTAATGAGGCTGAATCAATTTTGATCTAACATATTATATGTATGAATAGCATCACGCCAAACCCTTTACGGGGTTTGATTTTGATTATATTTAAACAATTTTGATACGACCTTTAAGCATATTTAGAAGATTTTTTAGTATTTTAGATCGTGGTTGAATGCCATTAAGGATAATAAGCATTTTTTCATCACAAAATTGCATATTGTTAGGCAAATCTAACTAAAATCGTTGAAACACATTTTGTTATTTTATATATTTTATTATATATAATTTTAATACATCTATTTAATCGATATAACCAACTCGACAGTTTATTGTAGAAAGATAGGACCCGAACAAATTCACTAGTGTTAAGTTGAATAATACCTAAGTGTTTCTGTAAATTAGTATAATTGACTAAGACCCATAACGAAATCAAAGTTTACTATATGTGTATTTTTTATGACATTGGAAGGCAAACAAGCAGGCGGATTGTTGCATTGCCAACCTTAGGCCGAGGTATTAGGCCTCGAGCAAAAGTAAGTTTACCGGCTACCTTACCCTCCGACCCCGAATACTATATACTGCGAGCACTGACGTTATGGCGGCTGGAATAGGAAACTCTACCACCTAGTAAAAACCTTGTATAAACTGGTATAGTTGAGTAAAACCATAATAAAAGCATAGTTAAATATATAAGTATTTCTGTAAATTATTAAAGTTAGTTGACTAAAACTCATAACAAAAGCATACTTGAGTAAATAGTATTTCTATAAATTAGTATAGTTGACTAAAACCCATAACAAAAACATATTATTTGCGACGAGGTTAGATCAATTCGTGAACATTGTCCTGATATATTTGTTTATTACATGTCATAATCAAAAATGAATCTTGATTGTTGAATCTTTAGCTTCATTTTCGAATGATTTGAACATAATTGGAGGTTTTAATAAGGTGATACCAAAAGACAATCATCTATGATGCTAGGTTTCAACTTAATGGGATGCCAGCTGCAATTATATGCAAATATAGACTGAGCTCATTTTGAAATCATCACTTGTCACACCTACCAGAACTAATTTTATGGGTAAGTCGCTTTTAATATGCAAATTATATGGTTTTGTTATGTGGAAGTCAGAATCTTACTGTAAAAGATTATTTTACACGCTAAGGTAGCAAACAAGCACACGGCTCGCCTCATGATAAGACACCGTAGCTTATAGACACCAAAGATGTTATGGATGCGATGATCCTGGGGTCTCTGTTTATAAGTATACCGGCTTCTCAATATTCCATACCGGAATAAGGTCTTGTCATAACGGATGTAGAAATAGGTGAGGCGGTGGAACCCTATGGTCGCCCATTGGTCAAAATTCGACCATAATAAATTTTAATATCTTGTTGATAAGAACGCCATCTTCATTTCTCAAGCCTAACCACTTTGTTTCCAAACTGTATGATTACAGTTTGTGCGCCATCTGTAATCTTTTATCGTTATCATAAATATATCTGTTTGTGTGTGGCAAATGCATGGTAGTACGTAGTAGTAGGTAGTATTTTTTGAATTAATGCACTTTATAAACATTATCATAAAAAATATTAGCGTTCTGCACTTCTTCTACATATAAACTATAAGTGTGCCAAATTTCATACTCCTCCGTCCGCGCAATTTTCGTAAAAAGGGGCCCAAAGTTTTTGCTTCCCGTATTAATATATAGATATAGACGCATCACAAGTTCCTCTTGTAAGATTAATGTGAAATAAACATATTTAGTTTGAAATGACTATCTATAAAACTAACATATAACCACCCACTATTACACGAAGATGCTTAGGTCTCACAACCTTATGCCAACCAGGCACTTATCCAATCCTAGGTATCGTCGTTTTTTCATCCGAAAACGTAATTTCTGAATTTAATTGAGAGAGCTTATTTCTGAGGGTCCTTATTGTAACCAAGTTTGGATCTGATGATTGGATATAAGGGAAATCAAAGTGAACACTTTATTTTTGTGTACCTTGATGACTTATTTGTTGAAATCGAAATCGGTGTTTTTCACTTACTGAGATTAACTTATTTATTAATACATTGAAAAACCAGATTTTGATCTAACCCGGAGAGCAGTTAACCTTGTATGAATCCGGGACTAGAACGAAGCAAAACTATAATAAAATATGCAAAGTATTAATATGACAATGACATACGCCCATAGTAACTACAATATGTTCCAAATAAGTGCTAATTAAGAGAAAGTATATAAATCTTATCAATCGAGTTAATAAAATATTAAGCCAATAAAAAAACCGGACATGATAAGCAATGTAGGCGAAATTGTATCGGACATGTCTGATAGTTACCTAACTCTACGTACCAGTAATAATAGTGAAAGTGAAAATGTCTAATTATTTTTTTATAACAACAGAGATGATGTTGCGCTTTTGGATTTGTTTTATTTTCCTTGTGGATATTGGTCATTTGCGTCTATGTATAAAATTGTGAAGTTGTGTCTGTATGTTTTGTATATATTTTTTTAGATACTGAAAGACAAACAAGCAAACAAATTCTTAATAGTAAGAAACACCACCACCAAAGGCCTCGAGAAAAAGTAAGTTTGCTCCTCTACCTTAACCTTGGAATCGGAATACGTCAACGGCAAGCACGGAAGTTATGACAGCAGGAATATGTAAGGAACAGCTAATACCGATCTGGGCGAGTCGCTGCGAAACTCTACAACCTAGTCAGATGTTACGGTGTTAGCGACAGTATGCTCATGCTCGCCTTTTATGAGCTACCTGGCAGGAAGTCTATTGATCTATTCTGCAAAAAGCCCGGACCAACATGAAGGTTGCATCATGTGTCACAAATACAATAAATATATCTCTATATATCAAAATAAATAATCGGCCAACTATGACTCGTTGGCCGATATTCTCGAATGTACGCTTTTAGAGTGTTGCAAATTGTATAATAACACTTTTCTAATATTTTTTAAGTTTTTAAAAGTGTGATGTCATTTGTTTCTAATTTTATTTTATTTGCCAATTTATTACACATATTTCTTCTTCTTCTTT
>NJDC01001995.1:435384-445746 GCA_002245475.1 Calephelis virginiensis | reverse complement strand
AAGTTTTTCTAAATAAATTGCATCAACACTTTTTTTAAATTTTGTAAAATTGTGAAAGATAAATATACAAATGTATTTATGCTCTAATATTTTAAATGCGAAAATTTGTTGAATTTTTTTTTGGAAAAAAAGAAAAAAAAACTGAAAAGTCTGTCAGGATTGTGAGGTTTGGCACTCGATACTCTCTGCCTATCCCGCAATGGAGTTGGCGTAAAGATGTGTATATAAATGCTAAAATCTTTATGTCTGCTTGTTAGGTTTCACAAGTAAACGGCTAGACCAATTTTGATAAAATTTACTAAGCATACGGTTCAGGACTCAAGTGAAAATTTAAGTTATTTCTAAAATTATATCCCAGAAGACTGTAATTGTTGATACAAGTTTGTATGAAAATTTAATCTACGCAGTTGCAGATAGACAACTCGTAATATTATACATGTAAGGGTCTGTTTTTTTTATGATATTGGAAGGCAAACAAGCAGACAGATTTCCTGATGCTAAGAAATTCCTACCTCCTAGTGACACCAAAGGTGGTAATGGTGCGTTGCCAACCTGAAGCCGGGATGTTAGGCCTTGAGCAAAAGTAAATTTACTGGCTACCTTACCCTCCGAACCGAAACACGTCATGACGTTATGGCGGCAGGAATAGGTAAGGCGGTAGTACCAATCCGGGTAAGTCACTGCGAAACTCTACCACCTAGTCAGATGTCACGGTGTTAGTAATGGTAAGCCTATGCTCGCCTTATACGAGCTGCCTAGCAGGAAGGCAGATGGTCTATTCTGCAAAGAAGCCAGGACTAACACGGGGGTCTATCTGTCTGTTACGTTTTCACTGCACAGTTTGACTAATTTTGATCAACTTTAATTTGCAAATACGTTGTTAAAGGTCGGAGTTAAAACAAATGTGACATTATAAAAAAAAACAGCTTCCAAGGGACTGCATCGTCGAAGTCACATGTCTAAATAACATGTTCAATAAATAAACAATCCTAATTTTTTTTTTAAATATCTACAATGCTCTTAAACAACTCTTATAATATTTTGATGCATATGTACTCATATATACAATATCGCGATGCAAGGAACAGTTAATAATAACTTGAATAAATTAATAGCTACATTGATAATCTATTCAACATAGTTATCAATTTATGAAACGAAATATTAAGGTAAGTCTAATATAAAATGTGTCCACTTCATTCAAAACTGTGTGTATACATTCCATTAACACGTCAAAATTGTTGAACTGATTTTAATGAATTTTAACACAGATATAGATAAGTTCTTGAAGTAAAATAAAGGTTGTTGTTCTGATATCTTTCCACCTAACGGTAAAACTGCCTTTATCCTGATATGAGTTTAACATCAGGACAAAGGCAACCGCCAATAAATTATATGAGAGACGAATGAAAAAAAAATGTTTTTTGTGAACATAGACGTATTTATTAAAAATGATCTCATGTAAAGGGTGGATTATGATTATGTTTTCAAGGATTTTTTTAGAACATTATTCATACTGTGTGTATAATATATATGTGTAAATATGTTTGTATTATGGTGTGTTTTATGTTTTTAATTTATTTAAGGCTAACTATATACTCTCGACTTCATCAAATTAAACATGTTGCTTCGGACTTGAATTTATACAAGCTTAAACCCCTTATTATAGTCCTTTGGAGTTTAGATGATTGAAAAAATCTGCGTTTGAACTCAGGTTGTTACTGTGTGTATATATTAAATGTCATTAAAATCGGTAATGAGGTTTAGCTATGAAAGTGTAACAAACAGATAGATATACTTTTGCATTTGTAATATTAAAAAAGTGTACATATTTATGTGATATGACTATGACCTAATTCGTACATTATCGTAATGTTATGTATTCGAAGATATTCGTTTCTACTGACAGATTGTGATCAAACTTATTATTTCACGTTGACCTGTATCTTTATTACAAAAAATCTCATTTATAATTAGGTATGTTGTTTGTAATACGTGAAAAGTCAAGCAAACTAACCAACAGCGAAGGTTCTAGGTATATAAGTATAATATATAATAGGTATATAAGTCACATGTGTCTAACTTCAAAATTGACGGACTTTCAGACAAGTTTTAATTCCCTGCTTAACTTCAACTTGTATCCCTTCAGGGACATTATTTCAAAAGTGCTTTCAAACATTTATGTTGGTTTACCTAAAGCTATATTAAAAATTTCGCCACGGGACTTGAATCCTCCGTAGCTCACTGGTTAGAGAATTCGTCGGCTTGAGACAAAGGTTACAGGTTCAAATCCTGTCTGACGTGGAATTTTATACAAACTAAAACTCTACAGTTTAGGAGTTTCAGCTGTGATTTTATGGCTCAGTTTTTATTAAAAAGTACAAATATAGGTTAATTAGCAACACATGGAGATACGAAATACAATAAATCGAGGAAAGAAACGTTGTAAGTGCAAAAAAGGCCAAATCGAATTCAGTTCAGAGTACAGGGTTCGGTCTCGGCATAAATATGTGGTCGTTTGGAAATTACTGAGCTCATTATGTTAAATCAACATCATCGTAACTCTTTATTATGGCGCTGGTCTCGCGAAATTTTTCGAAACGTTTGCGACCAAAATGATATCGAGTAATCTCCAGAATGATTTTGAGTTCGAATTGGCTACTTAGTTATTAACTGGTTTTGTTCTTCACGGTATAAGGTCCAGCGCAAGCTTTAGATAAAAAATGAAATTAAAAATGTCGGTATTTTTGAGTGATGTTATTTCCTAATTTTTTAATGTATCGTATGTAATTACATATCCTTACATATGTAATTACATAATCGTAACCTTACAATGATATCACAAACAAATATATTTTTACTATAAGGTTAAACAAATATGTCATTGGTTCTGGAGTTTTTGTTCATTGTTTAGTTACATGTAAAATGTAAACCTTGTACTTTGTTGTATTATTTGTTTGTACTCGTATTTATGCTTAGAAGATCAGGTTACTTGGTATAGTTTGAGTTCGTGTACAGAAGAACTCTATGATTTATAAAATGTATTGAATTGTATGTAGTATGTAGATTTATATATATAACGTAAGAGCACATTTCACGCGTTTTTCATCCGCAGCGCCCGCGGTTATTTGCGTTTCCCGCGGCACCAGTGGCCCGCTGGTAGAATCATACGAATTCGCGGGCGATGATTTCAACCGCGATGGCTTTGTGACCGCACAACGACCATGACGACTGCACTTTGTGACGTAACCCGTCTCGTGAAATTCCACGACCGCGGCGGGCGTGGCTGGAAACCGCTCCGTAAGTTTTTAGCCTAAGGTAACCTTAGTTAGTAAGTACTTGCACAAAAGGCTTTCCATCCCGGCCTTAAGGCAGCAACGCACCTGTATCATTTTTCTTGTCTTTAGGTGTGTCTCTTACCATCAAAAAAGCCATATTAGTCGCTGAACTCCAACATAAAAAAGTAATACTACTTAATAGCACATATCATGGTTATATCAGTGTTTAAGTTTTTTTTTCAATTATTAATTTTTGCACTGCACACTACATGTTCCATAATTTTTGTATTCTCTCTTATTTGCCTTGGCTAAACAAATCTCTTTTAGAAATAAGTATTTACATTATGACTGTTTTGTGTTCAATGAAAAGAAAAATAAATTGGTATTTATTTATCTATAGTGTGCTCTTACTCCTATTTTACAAGAATCATATCATTCACCTTAGTGAGAAATTTATATCGCGTTAATTTCACTACATTTTCGAAGAATGCTCGACTGTTTTTTTGAACGAAAAGGTGGTACTTGATATGTTTTAAAGTGTCGAAACTTACCTCTTTAGTTTAAAATAACCATTAAGGCTGTAAGAAATTGTGATATGTGGCCATATAGGAACATATAATTATCATGTATACTTAAATTGTAATGTAAGCAATTACTGTTCTTAACATATTTAGAACATTCGTTTAACCTTTTGCATTATTTTACAAATTAATATTTAAATCGAGTCGAGTGCTTAACCGCTGTTTCAAGCCACAATTAAAAGAAATGGAAATTAAAATTTACAAATTTAAAATATATTAAATTAACACTAACGGATGGACATTTTTTTTCTTATAAAACAGTTCTTACATGTTCATCAGGGACATTGTAATTGTAAAAGATGTTTAATGTTATTAGATTTCAATTAAATTTAATTGTGATCCTCTGTAGAGGGACACTGGTGACCTGTAACTTAGGTTGTCCGGTTGCTACCTTCAATAGGCACCAAACTCTCACCTAGATTTCACCACGTTTTTTCCACTAATGCGTTCTATTTCCTATATATTATGGGATATTCCTATATTTATAGTTTAATCACTCAACTGATTTAGTTATTATTGAACTACTTTCATTATTAGTAATTCGTGAAAAGCCATTTTGTAAGTAAGTATATCCACGCCTGCATCCCCGAATGAATAGGCAGAGACACATCCCAAAATGTAATAGGTGGCAAGTCTATTGCCAGCTGGGCACATATCCAATCCCGGGCAAGGTTATTTTTATTAGAATTTTGCTATTATTAATTTAAGAACAAAATATAATTTGGTTTTGATTTGAATTCAAACAAACAATCATAGTCTTTTCTTTATATAATAGACAAGCTGTTTTTTCACTAATTTATCAGCTCAGTTACGATTTTTATATAAGCTTTCATCAAGAGGGAATCTTAATTATAAGCATTATGTAATTATAAGCGTTTTTGAGGTTGATTTTTTAAAACTTTTAGCTTATGTTTGAACTCGGGTCCTTAAACTATATACTTATCTAAATTCTTGAAAATCAATCCAACGCTTTAGCTGTGTAAGTATAACAGACTTAAAGACAGAACTTCTTATTCGTAACATTGTAATGGATTACAATAAACGTGAATAATTTTAAAATATGCTGTTTTTGTGATCCAAAATTTTATGAATCTTTAGTTTCTTAGTAATTAGGGATGTCATGAATCTATTGATTGTGATTGGAGTTACTATACATTTATAACTCAACTTTTTCTCGTTTTTGTTAAAAATAGTCATCAATGTAATAATAAATATCTCTGGACAAGTTACACAAATTGAATCTAACCCCAAAATAAGCAAACTATATCCTTGTGCTACAGGTGTTAGTCAACGATTCTAATATATAGGAATACTAAAATAGATAGCAGAACAAATTTAATAAACACACAGACCCGGAAATGCAGGCATCTAAATGCTAATTACACAAATGCCTGCCCCTTCGGGAGTCGAACCCGAGCCTCCATGTTCGATGTAGTTAGGCGTGTACGCTACCCGCTCGGACAACTAGAAGACATTGTTTTATTTTTAAGCATGTTTTGTTGGTGTGAATCTCTAGAATTAAAAAAATCGATTTGATTAATGAGACTAATCAAAAGATAGAACAAGTTGTAGGACAACTTATTCTTTTCTATTTTTAAATCAGATCCGTTATTTTCGGTGAAAAAATAAAATCCTAAAACCCTCATAAGCGAAATTGTGAGCTGTTATTAATAAATATTATTATATGATAACGCTATCATTTTCAATTAAATGCTTTTACCTTTAATAAATATAAAGCAAAGTCAGGGCCGCACTGCAAAATATTAAAATAAAATATTGTTTCGTAAAATTAATTGAAAATTCACACAGGCCGCCATAAAATTAATTAACCTTGGTAAATATTTGTCGTGAATCACAAGTTACATAATTTATTTATTTTAAATATGCAAATTTTATGATTCTCACGATTTATTATCAATTTAAAAATAAATGTGTTGATTGGTTGATGAATGGGTCTACCAAAAGGTCAGAGCGCACTCCAGTCGGTGTGGTAGTGACAGATGAAGCATGAACTTATGAAATATTTATTTGGATAGTGACACTTATGTTAGAAGAAAAATAATCGATTAGAGCGCTGACAGGCTCATCTGTCAGTTCCTTCTCCCAAAATTGCCTTGGCTTATAAAATACTAGCTGCTACCTGCGGCTTCGCCCGCGTTTTCACAGAAACCCGGTGTGCGATAGGGATTAAAAATAGCCTATATGTTAATCCAGGTCACAATCTATCTGTCTTCCAAATTTCAGACAAATCCGTTCAGCCATTCGAGCGTGAAATAGTAACAATTATCCATACATACATACTTACAAACTTTCGCATTTATAATATTAATAGGATATGGTTATACATGCTATGTGCTTGCCATTACCTTAGAGTAATTATTCCCAACGTTGTTATCACCGCAGTCCAGTTGTGATCACGATTACATAATCGCAGTAAATCAACAAAAAACCGACTTCGATTTAATTACTTGTTCATTTAGTAAAACAAATCGATGTTTTCCTTACGAGCGGTTTACTGGACAAATACTGCTGTACAAGTAGTATATATATCCTGGGTCAATCGTTAAACCAGGCACCCCGGTTACGCCGGCAAATCATAATTTGGCCAGGAAAAATACGATCGCTCTGTTTAAAAGTCGATATAGTAGTTGATTTGCCCAACGTCACTTGGGTACATCGTGATAAAGCAGGACGCTTTGTTAATGAAGTTCTGTTTCACATTACAAGGTTCTAATAGGTTTATATATAAGAAGCTATATTAATTAGTATTCCCCGTGTTGGTCCGGGCTCCTATGCAGAATAGACCATCTGCCTTCCTGCCAGGCAGCTCGTAATAGACAAGCATAGCCTTAATGTCACTAACACCGTGACATGTGACTAGGTGGTAGAGTTTCGCAGTGACTCACTCGGATTGGTACCACCGTCTTACCTATTTTCGCTGCCATAACGTCATGAAGTGTTCCGGTTTGAAGGGTGAGGTATCCCGTTACTTTTGCTCAAGGCCTAACATCCCGGCCTCAGGTTGGCAACGCACCATTACCACCTTTGGTGTCTCTAGGTGCCGTGAATTTCTTACCATCAGGAAATGCGTCTGCTTGGTGGCCTTACAATATCATAAAAAAAATGACTCCTTTAAGTAAAGTTATGGCAATCTAGTGGTCTGTGTCATGCTCTGTAGTAGAGACACCCTTATAAATCAATTGTATCTTAAAGTATCATAATTCCAACAAATAATATAACATTCGTTTACTAACTATACCTGTGTTAAAATAAGAAATAATTCGCATACAAAGTTGCTCTGCCGGCGAGGATGCTCTCCAGCGGACCCACTTGTACCTCGTAGTTCAAAAGGAAAAATGCTATTAATTTTTAATGATATCCACTATACCAGTGTTTTTATACACGTATAGAAAAATATTTTTATTATATGGTAGTTTCGTAGAAATATGTAAATTTTGATAAGAGCTCTTTAGGGCTAGAATTAAAAAAAATCACCTGCGTATTTTTCTTTTTTTTCTCATCCTCAAAGAAAAGATTTTTCAAAATTTAACCAATATGGATGGAAATAGGGGATGAAAGTTTGTATTTCTTTGACATTTTTACATGAATATTAAGAGCAAAGTATAAAATAAATGAATGAAGTAAATGAGTAAAGAAAAGAAGAAGAAGAAAGAAATGAGTAAATGTTCTTATAATTCAACCCCTAAGTGAAAGAAAACATACAAATTTGTGTGAAACTTTTGAATTCTATATAAAACTTCTTATAAATTAACTATAATTAAAATGTAAATTTGTTTTAACGAAATTTTAAGCTTATGAGGGTAAAATAGGGCATGACAGTTTTATATAATAACACAGGCTTTGGACTAGAAAAAAATCATGCACGTAGGATGCATTTTTAAAGGCCAAGATTTTCTAACATTTAACCACCAAGAGGATGAGAGAGGGGTCAAAAGTTTGAATGAAAACCTTGAACCTTTTTGCTGAAACTTTCCTTGAATGAAGAACAATATTATAATGACATGCATTTCAGCGTTATGTATTTTAGCAATTTCTTAAAAATGCACAGACTAAATCCTTTTACTTAAAAACTTAAAACTTTCGCACACGTATTCCTTTGATGACGTAACCATTCACAGAGGTAGCATTTTATAAATTCAGTCTCCAACAGGGTGAAACTGGGTAACATTAGTACAAAACTTTTTATTCCTTACATATTTACATAAAATTTCGTATGAATTGAGTATGGTTAAAATTATGACTGACATATTAAAGCGTTTTAACAAGGTAAAATTCTTTTTTTATTTATTCTATATGTCTTACTTATGTGATAAAATATCGAAATTAAAGTCTGTTTTAACAGATGCAGTGCATTCAAATTGTATCATTTTATTAAATTCAAGTTTATTTCCTCGCCTCGTTGACCGAGAGACTATCGTACATGCTTAACCAACCGCGAGACTCGGGTTCGATTCCTGACGGGGGCATGCATTTGTGTGATAAACGTTTATATGTTTGCATTTTCGTATCTGCGTGTTATTAAATTTGTTCTGTTGCCTGTGTAAGTATTTACTTGTGTTAGAATTGTTGACTAACTCCCATAACATAAGCATATAATTTGCTAACTTTGGAGTTAGATTCAATTTGTGTAACTTGCCCAAGGATATTAATTTATTTTATTGATTGATATTTCATGTTTGAGTTGGAAAATAATAAAAAACTTTCTTTCTCCTAAAATCCTATGTACTTTAATTCTTATCTGCCACACTACTAAAGCGACGGCGACCTACCACTCTACCAATGGTCTAAATCTGCTAGGTTTTACTGGATATATTTTTTTTATCAGACAGAGGTGAGAAATGTTGATGTAGATCCCGTTTGATTAATGTAAATCTGCCATCGTTTGCATTAGTATTAATTTTGAACTGAATAGTTTTTCTGCATCAATTAAAGCTCAAAACTTTCTGTGTGTTACTAGATTTTCAAAAAAACTTTCTGTATAAAAGTTTCTGTAACTGCTGGTACAGCTTAATTTAACGGAAATTACAGAAGTGTAGATAAAACTGTAAGTAAGTATCTTCACTATAGTATAGATAAAACTGTAGAGACAATAACTTGTTCCTAATATTTACATGAACTAAAATTAAAGTAGAAATGTGCGTTCCTTTTTTGCGTCAAAATGGCTGAAAATAATAGATTAGATTTCGGATAAAAGGACGTAAGCTACTTTTAATTGCAAAATCTCAACGGGTATCGTGGGAGAGTAACTAAAGTATACGGGAGAAACCGCGGTAATAGCTAGTATTATAACATTAATTATTAAGAGTATAAGGCAAATGCTTTATCGTATTATTGGACGTAGTTTAAATGATTGAGACCTCTAATTACTCAATAAAATGTACTTAGTGTACTAAAGGAAATATGTGCTTTGCAGAGTTTCCGCTTTTTTTGATATAACATTCATTTTTGAAGGTTTTTTTACAAGGATGTAAGCTAATAAGAAGGTCATATGTGACTGAGTATATCCTTTTGAATATTTAATTCAAAAAAGGAAGTTTTGTAACCGAATTTTGTAATGTTAGAGCTTTGAAACTTTTAAAAATGTTTTTAATATTTTTTTTAGGTGACATGTTTTCCTTTTTATCACAATTTTTCTTTTTTACCCGACTGCGTAACGCGAAGGTAAATAATGTCAGTCGGTGTATGTATGAATGTATACTTTACATTTAACCATATTTGGCAATCAAGAAGTCAAAATCGTTTTTGAAATTTAATCATTAAAAAATAAATTAAAAATAATAATAATAATTAAAGTCGATGAATAGCATTGTGAGATAGAGTTAAATAAATATTTCAAAAAGGCTATTAGGCTCTTCAATTTTGTTTAAATAATCATGATTTATACCAATTTAAAAATTGTCTTGACGTTTAAAAACGGTCCATTTTTTCTAGTAGTCTAGTAATGTATTAATGTTATTTAAGAGATAAAATTATAAAATAGAATAAAAATACATACATACTAATATTATAAATGCGATAGTCTGTCTGCCCGTCTTTCCGTCTGTCTATCGGTTGCTTTTTCGCAGCTAAGACACTGAACCGATTTTGATGAAATTTGATGTGCGTACAACTTAAAAACCAAGTTCAGAGAGAGGTTAGTTGTTTTAAAAATTAAACCTCTAAGGACTATAATAGAGGAGGAGTTCGTATGAAAATTGTAACCTTTCAACCTTGTAAAATTTTATATCAATGAAGCAGATGAAGAAGGTTGAAATTCTATAACTAAGTACCCCTGCTCATTATCCCGCGTGGTCAAGTCATTGCGACTTATTTCTTAGGATGTGACTACCTGAACTACTGACCGCATAATTGACCCACTTACAAGGAGATATGTCATAAAAGATCTAGATAGCTGCGGCGACCTGTAGTGTTACTTTTGAATCTTGATTTCATGAAAATTAAAGACACACTCACACACGCACACACACACACACACACGCACA
>NJDC01001995.1:389302-421372 GCA_002245475.1 Calephelis virginiensis | reverse complement strand
CTTTGGTTTGAGGCTACATTTTACTGATGTGATTCATTAATAAAATTTATGATTTAATAATAGATACAATTGTCGATAGAGTGCTTTGTAATATCAGAAATGTTACTAATTCAGTTTTTTAACGTTCAAAAAATTGCCAAGTGTATTTACTTGTCATAAAAGCATATTCAATTTTATTCATATTAGTACTTCTGTACTTATTAACTAAAACAACGACATAAAAATGAAAATAATGTATCCCTGAACATATTTGCTAATTTAAAAAAAATAAACACTGCCAATATTATTGCATTATTAAGTATCAAAACTGTTTGGATGTAGTTTAACTGGAGTGAATGTGCCGACTGTTCAGTGGACGGGCGCGGTGATAACGTTCTAGAGCCGTTATCACACAGACCAAGGAATATATCTCAGGCTGTGTACTTAGCTTTTGTAACTAGGACCCAAGTCATTTGGTGAACTATTTTACTTATTCAATTTATAGTAGTATTTTCTAGTATATTATTAACCAATTTTGATCCCGGGATCCTTAGACTATTGGCCAACTGTTTCCCATGCTACCTAGAAGAGGCAACTCGTTTTTCACTAATTCAATCACGACTTCACCAAGTCGACTTTAGGCGCTTAGATAATAATTAGCCTAGTCATTTCTTTTATCTGATCGAATAATAAATTAAGTAAGTTTTTTAGTTCATGTGCAGGATAATATATCTTCTGTTAGATACTGACATATTACTGTTTTTACCAATTTCTTTCAATCTTTATTTTTGAACATTTAAAGTCCAAATTATATTTATAGACTAGCTGACCCGGCAGACGTTTTTCTGCTATTTTTTGTGTGATTTTAGTAAAAAAAATGGGATGAGTCACCCTTATCACTTAGGGGTATGAAAAATAGATGTTGGCCTATTCTCAGACCTACTCAATATGCTCACAAAATTTCATGAGAATCGGTCAAGCCGTTTCGGAGGAGTACGGGAATGAACATTGTGACACGAGAATTTTATATATAAGATTTAAAAACTTGATTAATTTTATGAGTTGCAAGAAAAAAAGTTTCTGTCATGATAGACAAAGTCATTGCAACAAGGCCAGTACATATACGGACATTGTCAAAATTTTCATTACAGGCATAATAATGATTTAGCACTTAATAATGACGAGCGACCTCATTAATTATGAGGTCCTCGTCATTATTAAGTGTAATTCAAAAGTTACTGATGTTGATAAAATTCATATGGGACCATTTCGATAAAAAATCTATCTTTCGAAAAAATAATTATCAAATCGCAATGTGGTACCCAATGAAACAGTTGGAGTTCGTTTTTGCAGTTTTACTGCGCCTAATTACTATAAACTACCACATGATCGGAATCGCGATCACTCACCCGAAAGTAATATTCGTGATTCCCACACTTTAAAAAATATTAAGATAAGTAATATTTCACAGAATATACCCAAATGACAAACAGGATGTTTATTTTACTAGTTTTTTGGTAAGGTAAAACCGGCAGCATAGTTTCAGCCTACATCAGTTCGCTGATTAAATATGCATCAGTTCTTTATAAAATATGTAACAATAATTGAACAGATCTCTCCATAATCATAACTTGGTCGGATAACGTCATTGAGCTCATTTTAGTACTGTGACGCACAGAAGGTTTTTGCCTCATGAATATGAGGTATTTTCCATCCGGTTTCCCCCGTGTTGGTCCGTACCCGCTGATTAGAATAGATCAATCTGCCCCTCTGCCTGGCAGCTCGTAAGAGGCGAACAAAGGTTATAATGTAGGTCATTACTAAGAAGACCACTAGTGTTAGAGTGCTTTGCAGCAACTTGGCCGGGTTGGATCCAACGCCTTACATATTTCTGCCACCATAATGAATTTGTCTGAAAGGTAAGATAATCCGTAGACTTGCACAATTAGCTTTACATTTTTACATTTTTTTAGCAGCCCCGAAAAAGTTTACGATACCGTTGCTGAATATTTAGTAATAGATTGTCATTGTTTTCTAAACCAATAACATTAAAACTATACAGGGGTTGTAGATTCTTTATAGTTTATTATAGTAGTATCTTCACGCCCATATCCCCGAATAGGTACGCAGAGCCAGGGCACCCACGAGTCGAAGACACTAGTCCCACAATATGATAGGTGGCAAACCTATCGCCTACCGAGCACATATCCAATCCCGAGCAACATTCTTTTATTAGAAAATTGGAAAAACTGAATTTATCTTTTGTTTTATGACCCGGGATTCGAACCCGGGACCTCATGAAGTCAAGTCCAACACCTTAACCGCTAAACCACAGAGACGATATAGTATAATATACATATAGTTTATTTTACCTTTCTGAAATATATGAAACAAAATAAGCAAAAAATCCCAACCAAAAATCAAGGAGCATACCTAATTTTTGTGCACGCAGATAACTTAACTATTAAAGTCATACTCGTTTTTTGCAGGGTTTGCTGTGATTAAGTTGTGACAATAAACTTGTTACCTAAACGAGTTGATTTTTAGTCAGGTTAACAATTACTAACTTACATCTTTAATGTCTAGAGTCGATACTAGTCGAGTCTATACATAATATACAATTTTTTGTAAAGCTTTAAGACGAGGTATCATAAAATTAGCACTTAATTATAAAAATAAAAGTAAATTCTAATTCCAATCCCAAAAAAATATGTCGCAATATTCTTATTTAAAAAACTTGAGCTTTTGGAAAAACACACGTCTATATACGTCGTCTCTACACGTCTGTACTTTATAAGCCACACGTCATACGTTACGACTTCCGCAATTAATAGATCAATTATTTGAATTGATATTCATTAAAACCGCCTCATATTGAGACGTAATTACAAGGGAAGACACCGAGCACTCAGTTGACAAATAAGGAAACACGTAGATGTGTAAACTGTACTTATCATGCATACGTTTAGCATCGGCAAATTAAATTATATCATAATATATAAAGTAGTTCTTGTACTGCTTCATTATGTACTAGCAGTTGCGATTTTCTTTAGAATAGTTACGATATTCATACAAACTCTCATCCTCTATTATAGTCCTTTTAGGGTTGGTTTTACAAAAAAATGTCGGTAAATGACCCCCGATCTTTAGCTAAATGTATAACAAATTTCGTTCAAATCGGTTAAGCGGTTCAGCCATGAAAGAGCAACAGATATATAGACATACTTTTGCATATATAACTTTAGTATAAATACCTATTTTTCATTTTGATTATGTACTTCTTATGAGATTAGTAGACAAACAAGCAAATATATTTCTAGATAATTGATCTACACGCCCGTGTCTCTGAAGCTTATAGCTCTGGCAGCCAAGAGGCTGGCAGAGCTATAAGCATGTCATCCACGATTAACCGAAGATACTTAGTCCCAGATTGTGATAGATATAAAACCTGTCGCCAACCGTAACCTTATCCATTACCAAAAATGTTGTTTTATTAGAAACTTGAAAAAAAAAACACATTTAGATTTGCTCGCCCTGGGAATCGAACTCGGGATCTCAAATACTCAACACTTACACCATTAATCCAAAGAAGTAAAGTTTCTGATGATAAATAAAACACTTACATACACTTGAGATGGTAATGTAGAAATACCAACCTGTCGCTAGGTTGTTAATCCTCTTTTCCTTGGCTTTAGTTGCGGTGCTAGTGACAGACAAACAAATTCCGGACTCAAAAATTCTTAATCGTTGGTTGATAGGAAGACATGTACTTCTAAAGAGCCCGGATAAACATGAACTAAATTATTTTACGAAATATTTACTTAATAAAATGAACTAATATAAATATATATTAACGCCCATATCGCCGAAAAGATAGGCAGATGCACAACCAGAGCACCCACGACTAGCCGAAGACACTAAGTCCCATAAAGTAATAGGTTGCAAGCCTGTAGTCAACCGGGCACATATTCACTCCCGGGCAATGTTATTTTTATTAGAAAATTGAAAATATCATTTCCTTTTTTTTTTTTGTTGCCCGACCCGGGGGTGGAACCCGGGGCCTCAAGAAGGCAATTCCGTCGCCGGACCGCTAAGCCACATAGACGACATTAAACCTAAGTACTGAAATAGTGTATACACCTACAACATTTTAGAAATGACATAAATTTAACAATGGGTTGCAACACTGTCGAAACTCCATTCAAGAAAAGATTGATTTGAAACAATATTAATGATAAAATTTATAATCCGTCAACCTACATTTTATGTGTGGATAAGATATTGAACAGTTCTCCATCTTTTGTGACAGCAGTGATTTATTGGAAGAAAAATCTGTAATTTTGTTTTAGAAATTGCTTATAAAAGTACTCAGAGATAGCAAACTACTTAGTACTCAGCGAGGAAAATACTTATTTTTTGTGTTAAAACCAAACAAACATAAAACAATTAATATATACATAGGTACTATAACAATACTGTTGCAACTATTTCATAGTACAGTTGAATAATATTTCAGTTATTTGCATGGCATTTGTACAAAAGTTATCTTCATCTATAATATAAAAACTAATTGCTAAATATGTTGCTAAACGCATAACTTCCGAACGACTGAACCGATAAGGCTAATTCTTTTTTGTTGTGTTAATTATTGCCAGGAATTGGTTGAAAAATATTACTTTATTTTTGCCCACACAAACTGAATGGGTGGAACGAAGTTCGCCGGGTCAGCTAGTTTGGGATAAAAATGTTTCGTAATGAACGATACATCCACTGAACTGAAATTACTACTGAACATTTGTTGATTAAGTTTTACATATCCCAGGATTTGCGGGATTGTTAAAATCTTAAAAAATATATAACAATTTTTAAACAAAAAAGTGGACTTGGATATAAAACATAGGACACGTTAAAATTGAATAGATTTTATTTTCGCAACATGAATATGACGTGAAGAGACGTAATTTTAAACCAAATCTTATTTTAATCGTAACTTTTCTTGTTTATTAGTTATTTTTATTACAAGTTTAAGCTTGGAATTTTATCACCAGAAGTAGGGGATATGTTTATTTTATTGGTTTAGTCCTACCATTAATATTATAAATGTAAAAGTTAGTTTGTATGTTTGTTTGTTACTCTTTCACGCAAAAACTACTAAACCGATTTTCATTAAATTTGGCGCACACGTAGAGGGTTACTTGGATTAACACACAGAATAGTTTTGATTCCGAAAAAGTGTTTCTGTGGGACCATTAACCATGCGGGCAAAGCCGCAGGCAACAGCTAGTTACTTATAAGTTTAATCGAAAACTGAATTGAATTGAATTGATTTGAACGTATTGCTTTTTCTGACAAGGCTTAAAGTGTGACTAGATAACACAATTCGAAAATTTGTATCTCGTTGAAAAGAACGTTTAATTTAAACTAAATTTATTTTTGCTTTAACAAAAACTGTTTATAAATTTTGAGAGGAGAATTAACTAATTGTTATTGATTTTTTGTCTGAAGGTAAGATTTAAGCATAGTTTCTTAATCTTCAATGAAAATAAAAGTAAAAGATAATTTTCATTCCCTATTATAGGGTATAATAGGATTATCTATATATAGTATCGAAATACCGGGATCAAAAAACTCTCTCGAGACTATCCCGAGATCCCGGGATTACCTATATATAATATCGAAATGCCGGGACTAGAAAAACGTCCGTGTTCAAACTTTCCAATCTTTTGGCATAATCTAGTTTTAAATAAAATAGTAACTCGCAACTTCAAGTAAACTGATGCTCTTAAGTTCCACCGCAATTGCTCCGAGCAAAGATTTAGACAAACCGTTGGAGCAGTTTCCACAATCTAAGTGTTTCCACAGCAATAAATAAATTCACAGAATGGCTTGATGGACCATTTGCAATGAAACAGCGAATCATCAATGTTTATTTCAACCTAATGTCAAACATATCCGCGGGCGTAACAGGACGAGGAGCCTCTACAATGGCTGCAAAAGTAGTTTATTCTAAATACATTTCTTACAAAGTAGCAAAATAAGATATTTGATGTAGAGATTTATTTACGTTTATTTAAAATAAAAGAACGCACGTATTCTTGAATAAACATTGTCAATTGTAAAGTTTTCAGCCGTGACGAAATTTGCATTTATAAACTAAATTTGCGTATATTAGAACATACTCTCATTTTGTTCCCGTTTGCTCAAAATAGTCCAAAAAAATTTGCTTAAAATTTAACATTTTTTTTTGTTTTATGTGATATGCTATCTAGACTGATCTGTGAACGGACAAACATTATATTCAAAACTTTGTCAAAAAATTCATAGTAATATTTTGATGTGAATGTTTGTGAGTCAATTACGATTTCATGAAATTTGGCTTGATCTTTGATTATAAATAGATCAAATATCACCTTTAGACTTCTATATTTAAAAAAAGCCCTTTCCTCTACTTAACAGCAATGAAAGTTTATTTTCACTGGTAATATAAATGCGGGTGAAGGATACTTTACAAAAAACATACTATTTGATCCTCAGGTTATTTAAGCCAGTCCAAAGTTTTTTTAATCCCCGACGGATAAAGTGGGGTGTTACAAGTGTATGTGTGTATCTATCTGAGGGATCAATACTCTTTAACAACTGGACCAATTTTTATTTGATGAATTCTGTTGTGATTCAGATAATTCTTTGCGATAATACGGACAGCTTTTAACAACTTTATGATATGATATGATATGTTATGATAGGATAAGTACATCACTAATAATCTTGCAACATCATTATCCAGTACATTATTCCATATGTGGGTAATAGTCCTCAATCTATTTGCAGAATAATGGACAACTTTTGTGATCATTTAAAAAATTTTAAATATGTGGAATATAGTAGTAAAATTTTAAAATTAAAATTGTATAATTTGCAGTCACTGTAGAACAGCCACCAGATGTGAAGCAAACGATATAGGTGGGACCAAAGCAAGCATTAGCGCGGGCAAGGGTGCTCCAAGCGAGGAGATAGCAGCAACGAGGTGTACAAGCATTTGGTTCCAACTGATTATCATACCCTCCGGAGTGGTTACGTCAACCTGTAATAACGGCTGAGAACAGCGTGTAATGTTCTCAGAAATGTTATATTTATTATAATACTATGCTATATGTGTTATATTACAGCTTCTTACAAACGGTATCGAAAACTCCTAAGAAACCAGAAAAGGCAGGATGGTTTGATTTATTATTCCATTATTCCCAGGTTTTTATGGCATAAGACAGCGAATAAGAAAACGGCTTTCTTCATGGTAAGAGACAACAAATATCATAGATGTAACGAGTACGTCCCTGTCCTGTGACCAGGATGTTAACCTATTATGCAAGTTTTCTAAATCTAGCCTCCAGACCAGAAAAAGATGCTGTCATTATGGCTGTAGGATTTGGTAAGGTGGAGGATTATAATGGGATCCAGGGAGTGCTGTGCAACACTCTTCTAGCAATGGTTTTGGTAGTGATGATCCATTCTTCTCCTCTTACAAGGTGCCTGGCAAGGAGGCAATTCTGCAAAGAGAAGCAACACGGGAGGTAATTGATTCTGTGATTCTCAATTTTTTTTGACATTAGAATGTTTACCTTCCATTTGGATTCCAGCATTTGGATTTACTGATGGTCAGAAATTCACGTAGCCTAGAGACACCTTAGGTGGTAGTGGTGGATTGCCAACCTTAGGCTTGGATGATAGGTCTCAAACAAAAGTACGTTTACAGGCTATCCTCTCCTACGATCCGGAACACGTCATCGGCAAGCGCAGACGTTATGGCGGCAGGAATAGGTAACGCGGACACCAATCCGTTCAAGTCGCTGCGAAACTCTACTACCTAGTTGGATGTCATTGTTTAAGTGACGGTAAGCGCTCACATTTTACGAGTTGCCTGGCACTGGAAGTCAGATGGTCTATTCTGCAAAGGATCCTGGACCATCACGGGGAGATTTTCAAATGATAGTCATCACAACCCTAAGCTTAATAGTTTACGCGTGGCCTCGAAATGTGTTGTACAATGGCTAGCGCTAATTATAGTAGGTGTTGGTAGGGTACCACATTGGAAGAGTAGCAGGAATTTATCATCTAATCTGAGAAAACCATGACAGGTTTTTTTTTAAAAATGTAGTGATAGGGTTGTCACATCCCTGCGCACTTGCAAAAAATAACATACTATTCGAAATGTCAGTTATTCAGCTTTCTGAATTTCCTTTTAACCTACAAGTTAATTCAAGTCCCAGTGATATCACTGGAACCTAATGCTGGTCGACATCAAAGTCCATTATTCACTCAAGATTCTGGTTGTACTTCATTATAATAAACATAACCGCTGTCAAAGGTCAGAGGAAAGTATGTGCCAGGTAAACAATATAAGGAACAATACCCACACAGCTCTGACGATTCCAAATACTATCGACTAAATTCTTATCAAGAATTTGCATGCAGCAAACGAGAGTTGCGTGTTTACGCCCACTGGAGCCAGTGCAATACTGTGCAATCGTTCAACGTATCAGCATCACATTAAGCCAGCCAGCCCTGCAATGCGGATAAGCGAGAATACAGTTTGTTAGAAACAAAACTGTCCAGACGAATTTTTAATCTTTTATTGCGGTTTTGTACAGTCTACCAAAATTTAATTAATAAAAATAATAGATATCCATAGACAACATACACAAATTGAATCTAAACCCAAAGTAAGTAAGTAAACACTGGCTTATATCAATAGCTAGTACAATCATAATCATAATCATATAGTCAGTAAATCATATAGCCCATTAATAAGGACTTTCATACAAACTTTCAACCCCAATTTTACCCCCTTAGGGGTAGAATTTCTAGAAACGCCTAAATACTTATCTACTCATTTTCGATAACTAGCCCAAACATAGTTTCATGTTTATAACTTAAGAAATGACGATCTTTCATACAAACTTTCAACCCCTATTTAATGTTTTTTATAAGTATAGATTAAGAATGTTGTCAACAATTCTAATTAGAAATACTTAAATAGATGCCAGAATAAATTTAATTAACACCCAGACCCGAAAATGAAGGCATCTAAACGTAGAAATACTTAAATAGATGCCAGAATAAATTTAATAAACACCCAGACCCGAAAATGAAAGCATCTGAATGTTCATCACCCAAATACCTGCCCCGACGAAAATCGAACCAGAGCCTTGCGGTTGGTTGGTGTAGTTAGGCGTGTACACTAGCCCCTCGACCAACGAAGTCCAAGAATTTTTTGTTCCAAGAGTTATATGTATCGTTCATTCTTGTTGATATTAATTATATGACTATATTTCACTGTTTCCTTCCGAATATGCAATGTTAAAAGCATTTATAACCCTGCATAACCCAACCAACAAGAATAAGAAAATATTTATTTTACATTGACCATACAACATCTTGTTAGGTACTCGTCTATTTAGGGTAGCCAGTAGAGTTGTACAATGGGCCTTCCAGGACAGTGATACACCTATAGCATCTGTGGTGTGTATACGCCATGGTTATCTCTTAGAATCAGGAGAGATGTATGCTTGTACTGACTTCTAACATGAAAGACAATCTAAAAACTGCTATCACCGTTAAATAGAGAATAGAGCAGTCAAATAGAGATCACTGACAGTGTCACTTAAATGGGCTTTAATCCTTAATACTAAGTATAAGCAGTCGAAACAATTTAAAAATGATCAACTACGCATTTTAAAAACAACAACAACAACAACAACATAATAATATTATTATATTTTCCTGTTCAATATATTTTTATAGATAAAATTTTATTCAATAAATTAAGTTTACTAAAAAGTTAAGCATTTTTTAGTTAGGTTTTGTCCACTGTCTAACAAAATTTAACTGGTCCAGGATTTGCGTATATATTATGTATGTATAGTTAGTTGATTTTTATTATGATTAGTGCATTTATAACTGTTTTTATCTATTTTCTTCCTAATATGTTAAAATGTATCCACTTATACCACATTAAATATTCAAGCCCACAAGAATAAGAAAATGTTTATTTTACCCAAAGGTTAAATCAATTGAAATAATTTGTCCAGAGATATTAATTTAGTTTTCCACCATATACGAGTTGCATCATTAAGGATACGCAGAGGTGTAACTAGTGCAATTATTTTAACAGATCATTAAATGGCTTCTCTTGGAGTCACCTATCTCATCGAGTATGTACCTACCAAAATAATCAGTTTCCGTCGGAAGTAAGATCTCACATAAACAAAACAAAAAAATGAATCGTGGTCTAATAGTGTTAGCGTCGACTGTATTAAGTCTAGGTCGTTCCACTCGAAATGGGATTTTTCAATTTTCTAATGAAATAAAATTGGCAGGGATAGACAAGTGTCAGGTTGGTGATAATTTTTTCACCTATTCTATTATGATACTAAATAAGTGCCTACGGCTAATGGTTTCCTAATTACCGCCTCTGAATACGCAAAGAAAATATGTAAAGATTAGATTTGAGAACGAAAATCAATTGTTTTAATACTTTACGGGTGAAGTAGTGGATACAGATTAGTATAAACGAATTTGAAGATCCTGATTCGTATATCACTTTCGAAATGTGGCAATGAACACGTCAAATTCTTGGTGATCAGTGGATGGGTAAGTTGATCACGTCGCGACATCTGATAGGGGAGATCGTCTGTCCACGACGATACTGCACGGGGCCTTGGATAGCGCTTACGGAATACTCGTCTCATGAGTATCGAATTTGGGCCCGGTTCTTACAGATATATTTAACGGACACGTTAGTAAATATATCTTTGACTTTATTAATTTTTAGGTTAAATAGGCTAATTATATGACTGTGATATTATTTTATTTGATAAGACAACGAACTAGTACAGTACTACTATTTAAATTGTGCGCCTCGGCTTTACACTTTTTACTCTTTTTACACTTTATACTTTTATTTTTAATTTGGCTGACCTAATAATCTTAATTAAAGCTAAAAAAATTATTGTGTGTAATAACAACTCTATTTATAGATATCTTTAAAATACGTTCAAATTTCCGAATCTTGACGAATATAGCCGAAGCTGAAATATACTACTATGTGGGTTTACTGATGGGAAGAAAGAAACGTGGTCTATAAAAACCTGTTCCACAGTTCTATGGTTGGGGTGTTAGGCCTAGTTTATAAGTCGACCGGATAACTTACCTCCAAACCAGAACAATGTACCATTTGTTTCATACTACCAAGTAAATTTAAGGTTATTGTAGTTGTCTAAAGTTTGAGAAACCATAATTTACCATAATTTCTAGTTAAAATCTGCCTGTTAAAATCCTCAATAGTTTTATTATAATTGAATATATTGTAACAGAATGTTATAAACTTTGATATTAAAGCAAAACTTTAAATTTGACGTACGTTAAGCTTCTAGGGTTATCGTCCAAGTTGATGAAAATGTTTAACTTAAACGAATAAAATGAAACAACCCATCTTTAAATGAACACCTTCTAGAATTTGAAATCGCTTTGCTATATTTACTTTGATTTCTATTCCAAATTTTCGTTAAAGCCTTGACATTGTGCATATATTTTCTAACCGAATACAAAAAGGTGAAGGTTCACAGTTTGATTTTCATGCCACATTACGATGGTACTTTTACTGTCTATGTCTTTTGGTTTAAAAAAAAATTGTGAATTGTGAATGATATTCATTACCCTTTTTATACAAACAGTTATTATTTTTATGCGAACAATCCCACGTCCTGACGATAAGAAACAACCGTGGCCTTCAGCCACCGTAGATGCTGCAGGTGCGTCGTTGTGACCTGATCATAACAGAATCATAACAGAACTGTCGTACAGAAACAGTCAGGCAGGATTTACCGACAGGAATCCACCGTATAACCTAATCCTGCCGCCTTTATGACAATGTCAATTTCCAGTTTACAATTGGCCTAACATTCCGGCCACAGGACAGGGTCGCACGATGTCTGTCATCACTGGTGTCTATAGGTCACGAGTATCTCTTACAATCAGGTGATCCATGTGCTTGTTTTGTTGTCTTATGACATAAAAAATCACATTTTTCTCCAGTTTGAAGACTATCTCCAAACACAAAATATACCTTAACATAAAAAAAACGTATTTATAAGTGGAAGCTCTATTTATGCTAAAAACAAAGTATTTATAGCAAAATGCTTTCCTGGAAGCCTTATTTGCAAATCGACTAACAACATGCAGTCTCCTAACAGGAGTACTCTTTCGATAGACAGGTGTCGTACACTGACGAACAACTGCATTTGTATATTAATTTGTTAATATTTTGTATTCGTGAAGTTGTTTGCGATACAAAATTAATATATTTTTTTTACACTTATTGTATGTTATATTGTATTATTTGTTTGTTTATTTGGGTGTTTATTAAATTTGTCCTGGTATCTATTTAAGTATTTTTTATGTATTAGAATCGTTGACTAACACCCATAACACAAGCATATAATTTGCTTACTTTGGGGTTAGATTCAATTTGTGTAACTTGTCCAGGGATATTTATTTATTATTATTTATTAAATTTGACATAAATTGAGATATTTGTATATTAAAAAAAAAACATTTATGTGTCTCATATCTAATAAACTCTTTGTCTAGAACGCCAAAGTATGACACATGAAACACTTCTGCTAAGGTGCTATTTCGAATCGATCTGCCAACTACAATTGCCAACAGCACGTGCAGCGACTGCGTGAATCTGAACTGAAGCTTCAGCTACTGCAGCCGTGGCGCTTAGAAGCTAATCAATACAATCATAATATATAAAACCAATAGAGCAAGTCTACACGACCTGTCAGCAGTTGTAGTTAGCAGCTTGATTCGGAATAGTATTTTAACACTTAAAATAGATACATTTTAAGTGTTTCCGAATAGATATATTAATATAAAATTTATGAAAAATTAGTTATAACGGGAGGTGCTGTAAGCGTGGACATTCACTGGATTTCTACAATTGGTCATATATTGAAAAATAAACAGTAATCTTAGAACTATTTATTCTTTCTGTTACATAATAAATTAATCTATAATAATAAACAATATTTTTTAATTTTCTAGTTTCATTGAAAAGATATTCAAGATTTCCTAAACACACGGATACTGTCCGTAGGTACAACCTATGAATGTGGACGATGTAAATGTATCAATGGACAGCTTTGTACCTATGGACACAGTGTTTATAATGTTTTGTTATTAATAAAATAAAGCTTAAAAATTACAAACACTTACGTGAGATGTTTGAATAAGGTATTATTATAAACAAAAACTTCACAAAAAATGCCATAAAATAAAAGCATACCTACTTTCATTTATGTAATTTCGCAACATTAAAAAATACTACTAATATGGCACTTTTCCTAAAATTATAATTATGTTACAACAATTTAATACTAAACTGAATCTTCATTGTTATTTATAAAAAATATCGAGAATTTCCTGTACCTGTAGCAAAAATACTTTTTTACAATTGTGGACAGTGGTACATAATCTACGTCCTCTTTTTTCATTTCTGTGAATTTGAGATTATCTTTAGATTTCACTGTTATGTAATAAGAAATCGTATGAAGCTGTATGGATCTGTTTATATCTCTTATAATGCCCACATAATATTTCCAAGTATTTCTTGAATAATAACGAGCTATTACGTTGTCGCCTAAATTCCATACATCTTCTTCTACATTTTACATATCAGTTTCCTTACTTTTATGTTGTCTTTCTGAATGAAAAAAAAATATTGAAAAGAAATTCTATAAAATTACTGCATTGATGTACCTATGGCCTGTCCTCAGGTACATTTAAAAGACTATCCACATTTACAAATCTTACCTAGAATAAGTAAGATGGTACCGGTCTCTAAATTTATGTAGGATTTACATATTTAATAAAATAAAAATAAATTAACTATAAAACTTACTTTTTGCGGTAAAAAACATTGAGTTGTCGTTTTCTCCTGTTGTCTAGCAAATCACAATATGACAATATAAATATATATACTTTCTGAAATAATGCTACTGTCTACAGGTAAGTCGTCTATTGGTACAGCACTTGTCCTTATAATTGTCAGAATATCTAGCAAACAGAATATTTAAAATCGTTTAACATGTAAAAGTTTTACTGGGGGTTAAAAAATTGTAATACATAGTCGGATTACTTCAACTTTAGTTAAAAATCTATTTTTGAAATAAATGCCTAAACAAATTTATAATTATTGGAATAACTTTTGCAATCGAGTGTACTCACTTCGCGGACGTATTTAACAGCGGGAAACAGCGCACAAGTTTAAATTGATTCGTTTTCCTCTGGCAGATGTCTCCGCCATTGCTTCATTTTATTTATGGCGAAAGTGGTTCGATAAATCATCTTTTACATCATAAAACCGTGAAATATAATAAGAGTTACATCTGTTTGCTTCTACTATTACACAAGTAAACACTAATTAGTAAGAGAGTTAGTACTTTGGTGGAATTCCGTTACTTTTTTGATGATTATAAGAACAGTATCTACACCCTCATATCCTCGAAGAGGTATGCCTACCTCTTCGAGGCACGACCAGAGCATCTACGACAAGCCGAAAACACTAAGTCTCACAATATCATAGGTAGCAAGACTGTCGCTAACCGGGCACATATCCGATCCTGGGTAACGTCGTTTTTATTGGAAAAATGAGAGAAACATTTTCTTTTTGTTGACCGACCCGGGGATCGAAATCGAGACCTCATTAAGTCAAGTTCATCAGCAAACCGCCATACCACAAAGGCAAGTTTTTATGGTTATATTATTTAATATTTCTATTTTTAGGCTAACATTTTAAAACACATATTGTTTAAAAATGGGGTTACTTATTTAATTTTATCAACTTTATTTATAGGCTGAAGTAAAACGGGAAGGTTGTTCAGGAATCGTCTTTTATTTGCAGTAAAGTAGAAGAATAATTCTAGTATTCTTTAAGTATCAACTCTACAGTTAGGTATTTTAGTGTTTAACGATAAATTGCGACAACCATAGTCAATATTAAAATTTCATTATGAAATATTTATATATTATATGATTCCGAGGTATTCACTTATTAATTTTATCATGATCCAAGATAAATTTTATTACAGAAATTACAGTATGAAATGAGGCGACAACATGCAGCGGTTTTACTTTTACAAATTTTCTACCGCTTACATGTGTTGACGCGAGTTTAACTTGAAACTTTTATAGGTATATTCGTGTCTTTAAATAAAACAGCATAAACTCCGGATTTTAAAATGTAGATGTTGCTATTTTTAACGGAACCGGTAGGCTATTTAAATTATAGCAAAACTGTATTTCGCGATGCATACAACAGCATCGTTTTTTTTATAAAAAATAATAAAACAGCATCGTTCTTTTTAGAAAAAATAATAAAACAACATCATTTCTTTTTATAAAAATATGAACATTTAATGTTGTATTTTCTGGAAGAAATCGCTTCTGAAATACTGACAAGATCGCCATTTGCATAGTTTTTGATATTTACCGGTAGCTTTTTTGCGTTCTAAAAAATATTTAAATAAAGCTAAACAAATTTTGAAGTAAAAACGATTGGCTATTACTGATGAATCTTTATTAGTTATTTAACAGTTAGTTTGGATCACTTTACACCTGTTTACCACACCAATAACTTCATCTCAGGAAACACAGCCTATCCGCTGTCAGACTTATGTCGGTACCGCGTCCGTCTGCCGAGACAAGGTTGATTTAGATGTTCCTAATACTTCCTTGGGCCTTGTTTTACAATTATATACGAGCTTTGTACTTTAGAGATTGTCCTCCTACGTACTGCTATCAGTACACGCAGTTTTAGATTCTCAACTCTTTAACATGAATATTTTATTATTAATATTTCGCTTGAACAGATATTATAGACTGAGTAGATTCATTTTAACCGTCTCGAATAAGGCATTTTTTATAATATTGGAAGGCAAACAAGCAGACGGATTTCCTGATAGTAAGAAATACTCGCCACCTAGAGATACTAAAGGTAATGGTGCGTTGCCAACCTAAGGCCGGGATGTTAGGCCTCAAGCAAAAGTAAGTTTACCGGCTACCTTACCCTCCAAACCGGGACACGTCATGACGTTGTGGCTGCAGGAATAGGTAAGGCGGTGGTACCAATCCGGGTGAGTCGGTGCGAGACTCTACCACCTAGTCACCTAGATGTCACGGTGTTAGTGACCGTAAGCCTATGCTCGCCTTTTATGAGCTACCTGGCAGGAATGCAGATGGTCTATCCTGCAAAGGAGCCCGGATCAACACGGGGAAAAACGTGGCTTTTATCAGTTTGACTGTAAGTATCTTGTTTTGTAGGAATTGGTAGTCCAATATTAATTTTATAAAGACGGCAAGAGATCGTGAGATTTGGCACTCGATACACTCTGCCTACTCCTTTATGAACTTGACTTGAAGATATGTAAAAGCTATAAATACTAACGCATATTTTTTTGCGATATTGCCAGGTAGTATCCAACCGATAGACTTGCACTACTGGCTTTAAAATGTGGTCACAAAACAGCGACCTACAACGTGGTGTCTATAGGCTGCATTTATCTCTTATCATAAGTGGAGCCACGTGCTTGTTCGCTGTCTTTTGTTATAAAAAAATACATCACCTGTTTGAACTCATTTTAACATAGGATGGTATGTATTTCTTATCACCCCACCCTTAACACCATTACCATAAAATATTAAAAAATCTATGCAATTTTTCTACTTTTCAATTAACGACTACGTTGAACATAAATAACAAATCATAAAAGACTGAATAGATGCATAGTCTTCCAGGATTTTTATAATAAATATTTGTAACACTATTTCAGTACTCGTATAGATCATTAAAACTTGTCATTTATGTTGTATATATTAAAGCATTGTTTTTCCCTAAAATTTTCCCGGTTTTTCTCTTTATAAGCACCTTCTACTAACAATAACCAACACAACAAAAAATAATTAGCGAAATTGGTCTATCCGCGTAATGCAATGATCACGCGAAGTGGGTATTCATTTTTAGGGATCCGTAGCCAAAGGATAAAATTCGAAACCCTAATAGATTCATTATATCAGTCTGCCTGTCCGTCCGTATGTTAAAGCCATTACTATGTATAAAGATTAATCCTAATTTCATAAAAGCACCATAATGTATGCCATCAAACAATGATATTTGATCGCTAGTAAAAAAAAGTATCTTCACGCCCATATCCCCGAAGGGGTAGGCAAAGGCACAACCTGGGCACCCACGACTAGCCGAAGACACTATGTCCCACAATGTGATAGGTGGCAAGCCTATCACCAACCGGGAAGGTATCCAACCCCGGGCAAAGTTTTTTTATAAGATAAATTGGAAAAACCAAATTTTTTTTTGTTGTCCGACCCAGGAATCGAACCCGGGACCTCATGCAGTCGAGTCCAACACCTGTACCGCTAGACCTCAGACGCGATGATGATGATGATGATCGCTAGTATTAATTGTAATTACTCTCAAAACGTATAAAGTCCGCAACAAAATTTCACATCACTTAAAAATATTTTATGTAATGGAAAACGTTCTCAGCTTGACAGGCAAGATTGATGCGCAGTCTCGCGAACGTCAAGTTTCGACAGAGAAGGGTTTCCGTAATTAAAATTGCCCCCATCTGAACATTTTGCCCTTTTACTGCCAAGTATATATAAAAATAAAAATTACCTGCTCGTTAAAAGTGCAACATCAAATCGGAATTTTATTTTATCGGATTTGGCAGATTATTAAAGTTCTTTTGATCCCTGGGTAGGACATTATTTTTTTTGCGACTAAAACCTGTTAAAGTATGTTTTAAAAATACATGGTTAGCAAAAGCCTACGGTATTATAACAATCTGCAAGTCAATTGTAACTCGATTAAATAAGTAGTTTGAGGTATGTGTCGATAATTCAATCAGTTAGTTACCTGATAATTAAAATGTTTGAAATGAAAACCTCTTTAGCGGTGTTGTGTTTTTTTTTAGATGGACAAAAATTGGTTAAAAAAATTACCACATAAATGATAGTTATTTTGTACTGATAATAAAAGCAATTCGTGCAAAATTATTCCCTAACCATTTCAAATTATCAAAAACGCACTGAGGCAGTTTTAAACTTTTAGCTTTTGCCAACAACCGGTTGATATTTTTTGAATACTTTTATAAAGCAAAGTATAATGAAATTTAAATGCAGTAAAACCTCGGACATTCGACTACAATTTTGACGTATATGTTAAGTAAACAACTATGTAAATTATTAAACACAACCCAAATATCAATAATTTTTGAATAGGACCAACTAAAAGCACATGCTTTCATACAAAACTAGTTATCAAAATTACATTATACAGAAAAAAACTGAGAGACACACAACAAAAGTTTATATAGAACCTCCTTCGTTTTGGGAACTTTAAAACTATCGAAATTCTAATTTTGAAATAGATACAACTTTACTGAAGTAAAGCATATGTTTGTACCCTAATCCAAAACCTTGATACAATTCAAATCATATCTTAAAAAATCCTCAATAACGATTTTTTTTATTTAAAAACTATTTTACATAGGTTTAAAGCCCTAAAAACTATTAGCGTTGATACTGACCGGACTGTAGATGAAGTTATTATAAATAATACAAGGTGTAAGCTGATCCAAGTAAACATTAAAGATTAATCACACCGTCACCCGTTAAATTGCTTTTTAATGTCACTTTTCTGGTAAACCTGTTAACCAATTATCGTTTTTGTTAGGTTTCACAAATGATCGTTAATCATGGTGTTTCATAATAATGATATTAGTACCTGTCATCATCCATCTTCTTCAGACAACAGTTTATGGATCTAGGTTTACTATGGTTAAGTAATTTTAGAAATGTTTCATGGAATTTACTTACAATTGAATACATGATTATGTAATCTACAATTTTAACAGATTGTGGAAGAGCTAATTCTTCGTTTTTTATGATATTTGAAGGCAAATTTGTTGTTATTTGTTGCAGTTGTATTGGAAATATCAAAAACAAAATATGAGGTGGTTTAAAATAAAAGCAAAATTTAGTTAATTTACTCATAGAATTATAGTTAAATTTAATTTAAATATTACATAAAACTATAATATCCCTGGACAAGTACAAAAATTGAATCTAATCCTAAATATGCTTGAGACGTAGATGTTAGTCAACGATTCTAATGCATAGAAATAATTAAATAGATACTAGAATAAATTTAATAAATTGAAACCGAACCGAACCGAGAACTGAACCGGTTAAATTACATTATCTAAATACGTGTAACAAACTGTGAAAGAGTCAATTCTTTATATTACATATAACTAGTGGTCGCCCGTTGGTCGAAATTGAACCATAATAAATTTCAATATTTTGTTGATAAGAATGCTATCTTCATCTTTCAAGACCAACTACATTGTCGCGACATCTGTGATCTTTTACCGTTATCATCAATATATTTGTTTGTGTGTGTCAAATACATGGTAGTGTGGGTAATGTTTTAATTATTGATTTAATGTACTTTATAAGCATTATTATTGAAAAATATTAGCGTTCTACACTTCTCCTACACATAAACTATAAGTGTGCCAAATTGTATGCTCGCAATTTTTGTAAAAAGGGGTCCCAAGTTTTGGCATCGCGTATTAAAATGTAGATAAAAAAGTCAGTTTAGACGATTTAAAACGAAGAGCAGAATATAATAAACACATTTACAATCAAACATATTTAGTAATCTATAAATTTAATAAATTACGGAAGTGCCACTTTACCACCACTGTACACGAAAAATAATAAAAAAAGATTAGAAATGACTTAAAAGCGAAAGCAGATTACATGATACACTGATATGAACTAATGTACTTATTTGTCTGTTTATCCAATTCTACTAGACGGATTATGATAAAAACTAGAATTATTATAGTTAATATTGTCAAACAATCCGTTTTAAGGGACTGTTTATCAATTTGTTATACGTTATTAAAACGTAGTAATTGCCACGTTTGTGTTTTAATTAGGAGGCCCATCTCTGCTTTAGTTTGACCACACACTATTAATATCTTTGGTTTCTGGTCTTTGACATTTTTGGGTGTAGTATTTCTAGACAAAAAAAATCAGATAAGTGTAAAACGTTTTTTTAACATCCACGCGAAACGAAGGGTATTACAAGTTTGTGTGTGTGGGTGTCTGTTTCACTGTCTGCCATCGGCATCGGAGTTAAGTATCATCCAAACGGTGGTATCACGCCCCAATCACGCCTTCCACAAATGTGATCTACGATTAATACGGATGCAAACCAATTTTTAGAACCAATGTTTTAATCCGTGTGGAATCTCTATACCTAATGGATGCGACTTCGTTTGATAACTGACATGATGGAGATGGTTCTTTGCTATCATTTATAGCGATATGTGTAGAGGTGTTGTCAGGGGTTAATGAAATTTTTTAATTTTAAGATTATACTAGATATAAAAAAAACATATTTTGAGTTGCTCAACACGGTAATCGAACTTGAGATTTAATTCAATTAATGTAATATAAAACAAATCAGTTTATATGTAAATTGACTGTGGATTTGTTCTCTAAATTGTTATCCTTTTAAATATAACGAACTTTAATACTTTGTCACTTATCCACAGCCTCTGGAGTCTAGCAGTTCAGGTGTTCTACTTGACTACGAGAGCTCCCGGGTTAGATTCTCGAGTATGACATGAAAAAGAAAAATATGGATTTTCAAATTTTCTAATACAAAAAATGTTTCTTGCCAAACCGGGCACACATGCAATCGTTGTTATGATGATGCTTGTATAGCGAAACCAGTTGGCTAAACCATAAAAATACAAAATAATAAAATATATTGTGGAAATTACAAGTGTTTCTAAATAAGTTGCATAAAGAATGGAATTCCACCAAGCACCGACGATAAGAAGTATAGAATCTACTTTACTTTACTTTTTATCCATTGATCTCGAAAAACCGTTACAGATATTAGTGGAAGTGTCGCAGCAAGGAAAAATTACTGCAATGAGTCGCGGATAAAATGGTAATTAAAGCGTACACTGCAGTGCGGTATACGGCAGTTCGGCCAGAGACACACGCTACAATAATGTGTAGTTTGTTGCAACATGCTTAACCACTTCTTAATAAGCCAATAAAGTATGGATCCCTTTCTGTATCAACATTTACATGTAGAACAAGTTTAATAATATAAAATTTCTATTCACTTAACGAAAAAAGTGTCTACGTTAATTTTGTACGCGGCTTAAAGATAAGGCTGTTATTACATAAAAAATATATATTTTTGAAGTGAATACTTCTTTAGCGGCGTTACGCACTTTTAGTAGAGGAGACCGTAGGAGATCGACCTTGACCGATCTGTTAACCAGATGAAATATATTTTTTATTGAATATAATTTATAAACAAATATGCCTATAATTACTTGTTCTGCTAACTTATCGAAAGTTACATCAAATTTTAGATTATTTTGTTACAAAATCAGTTATATAGAATATAGATTTGCCTGCAAAAACTCATGCAAGCATACATAATTAAATTAAAAATAGCCATGAGCACTTTCATTATATTTCATAAAAAATATGTCTCATCTGGTTATCGGATCGGTGAAGGTCGATCTCCCTCCCACCGGCTCTTAGACTATTTTTGGGAATGAGTAAAATCTTCTTAACTCGCGTCAGGACACATGATCTGATCGAAAATTCGTAAGACGGATAAATAGCCTTCGCGGATGATGTATGCTCCTCTCATTCTACGGCGAGGCGACAATGTAAGCCTGCCCCTGCTGTTTCGTTTAGACGGCGCAAGGCGCTTGCGCGAATGTTCGTGTTGTGATGTTTGTGTACGATAGCGCAATAAATGAATATTGTATTTTACCACATAAATGATAGTACTTTTATAATGATAATTAAAGCAATTCGTCCAAAATTATTCCCTAATTATTCCAATATGCCCGGTTGGCGATAGGATTGCCACCTATCACATTGTGGAACTTAGTGTCTTCTGTGTGTGTGGGACTTCGTCGTGGGTGCCCTAGTTGTGCCTCTGTCTACGTCTTCGGGCATATGTGCGTCAAGATACTTTACTTTCAATGTCATATTTGGCGTTAAACTGTGTTAATTATAGAAATAGACATTAATATCGTAAACTAACGAAAGGTTAAACTTTGGCCCGTACTTAACTTATTCCGTTTGGTTTAATTTCATATACAGTTTATGTGGCATTTTTATAGTATAGGTAAATAAGCCATCAAATATGTTAATAAACGTCAAATATGGTAATATATTGCTAATTAGATTATGAAGCGTTTTGCGTAATTATGTTTACTGATTAATAAATCTTCTTAACACTCATGAGCACTGACATTATGCAGAAGAAATGATTAAGAGCAATACTGGCAAATGTAGTTAACAAAGCCACCCGCTCCGCATAACACGGGTTCAATGTTTTAGTGTGGTCCAATATAACATTACAAATCTCTATTCTCTTTAATTTTTTTCTGTGATCACTGTCCTTCGTACTACATATAATCGCCTTTATGGTCTAGTGGTCCGCCGTCGGACTTGAATTCTTGAGGACCAGGTTTCGATCCCCGGGTCAGGCAATGAAAAAAATTGGGAATTGTCGGTTATCAATTTTCTATAAAAAAAAATAACGTTGCCCCGGATTGAATATGTGCTCAGTTGGTGATAGGCTTGCCACTGATAATATTTTGGGACTTAGCGTCTTCGGCTAGTCATGGGTGAGCGTGAAGATTCTTATATATATAAATGAGCAAAGTTTGTATGTTTGTTTATTACTTCTTCACACAGAAACTTTGATTAACGCATAGGATAGTTTCTATCCCGAAAAAATGTTCCTGTCCCACCATTAAGCCGGCTGGTACAGCCGCGAGCTACAGCTAGTTATAATATAAAATAAAGTCGCCTTCCGCTGTCAGGCCCTATGTGTTCTTTAGATCTTTAAAGGTAAATGATTTTTAGGCAAATGAATTTAATGCATTATTTTGAATAGACAGTGTAATTCAAGAGGAAGGTTTACATGTACAATTTCATAGAAGTTTGTCCACCCGTACTGAGACAGACTTCTAGTACATAAAATAAACCTCCGTTTGTAATCACTGTCATTGAGAAGATAGAAACAAATAATCTTATAGAAGACGTGAAATAAAGTCATTCAACTTTGTCTTATGCCCCCGACGGTAAAAGAGGGGTGTTACAAGTTTGACTGGTATGTGTGTAGATATTTGCGTGCGTGCACGTGTGTGTGTTAGTTCATTTACACATATATGTGTGTTTGTGTATTTGACTTAATTATTTTCGATGAGAATTCTTTTTGTTTGAAAGCTGACGTAATTGAGTTGGTTCTTAACTACATTACATATTGGTTTCGTCGGGGGTATAACTTTTTTATTTTAGTTTAAAAATAAAATGTAATTCTTAAGCTAAGTGTACACCTGCCTTAGAATAGCATGCGCCTCATGCTACATACAATCGTAACAATATATCAGTAACATTAGCACGAGAGGTGTCGCTCGCTTCGCTGACCTGCCCTCCCTAATGAAGCGTCCGAAGCATAAACTTAAACTGATATCATGGTAATTTTAGTTTATTTGCCGTACGGAAATATCTAACCAATCGAATTAGACATTTGAACATGTATAAGAGTTTTAGGGTTCCGTGTATTTAGAATTACTAGTGGTCGCCCGTTGGTAGAAATTCGACCATAATAAATTTTAATATCTTGATGATAAGAACGCCATCTTCATTTCACAAGACCAACTACTTTGTTTCCAAACTTTTTAGTGCGCCATCTGTGATCTTTTATCGTTATCATCAATATATTTGTTTGTGTATGTCAAATGCATAGTAGTGTGGGTAATGTTTTATTTATTGATTTAATGTACTTTATAAGTACTATTATTGAACGTTCTGCACTTCTCCTTCACGTAGACTATAAGTGTGCTAAGTTTTATGCTCCTGTGTCGGCGCAATTTTCGTAAAAAGGGGTCCAAAGTATTGGCATCACGTATTAAGGGGCCATGTATGCTAAAATACGTCAGCAATATACTGTTTTTTTCATAAAAAGCAATTATGGATCTTGGCGACAAAAATACACAAGATTAACATTAATATGCTTTATAAGACTAGTGTTTCCAAAACACGATTCATTTCACTTTGCTCGATAGAAAAAAATCAAAAAGTTAACCCTTTTTTGAAAGCAAAACCCAACTGTATACTTTAATTATGAAAATATTGACACCAGATTTAACATAAACATAGATAAGTATTATACCTAAAAGATAACTGTTTCAGTTTTTATATATTTTTTTAAATTACTTTTATAGTGTCAAAAACAGTTTTCCCCGTGTTGGTCCGGGCTCCTTTGCAGAATAGACCATCTGCCTTTCTTGCCAGGCAGCACCTAAAAGGCGAGCATAGGCTTATCATCACTAACACCGTGACATCTGACTAGGTGGTAGAGATTCGCAGCGACTCGCCCGGATTGGTACCACCGCCTTACCTATTCCTGCCGTCATAACGTCATAACGTTTTCCGGTTCGGAGGGTAAGGTAGCCGGTAAACTTACTTTTGCTCGAAGCCTAACATCCTGACCTCAGGTTGGCAACGCACCATTACCATCTTTGGTGTCTATAGGTGGCGTGAATTTCTTACCATCAGGAAATCAGTCTGCTTGTTTGCCTTCCTATAACATAAAAAAAATTGGCGCTTAAGACATTTACTTTAGAGTGCAATATTTCATAGTAATCATGGAACGGGGGAGTGCGCTGATTGGCTCTTCTGGCTCACTAAGTATGGAGCCTTAATACATAGATTAATACTAAATAAGTTTCAGTGTCAAATTGTAATGTTTTTAATCACCGTTTTCCGAGTGTTAGATTACATGTCTGTATAAATGTCGTGTACAGACTAATCTGAGAGCACTATAATTGTTTTGTCTCTTTCTATTACTTTCGCTAAAAGAAGATAGCGATAACTTAAAATTAGTTTAGTGTGTGCGCAACAAAATTAAAAGAAAGTGTCCCATATAAATGAAAAGGAATTGCTACATTATTGAAACTACGAGCGAAAGATTTGTACACCACGAAAAACTTTAAAATCCACTAAAATTCAGTACATAGCCCCCAAAAAATGAGTTTGTATTCTCCTATAGTTATACCTAAATATAGGAGTTATATTACTAAAAAATGGCCCTGAAAACTTTTAGATTTAGTTGGGAACTAACTTTCGTCCACATGTTAGATTCCGTTAACCAATGTCAGGATGTTTTTTGTCTTCAGTGAATTCATTCACACTTGACCAGTTCATTGATTTCTCTATTAGCAGTCATACAATATATCCTCAACATTTCTTGATTTTTTAATAACATGCATTTTTAATAACATTTGTAGTTTCCGTATATCAAAGACATATTTTTTGATATTCTTTTGGAATTGCTCAGAACAGCCGTCTTAAAATACAAAACATTCAATTTACCTCTTTCTATCCAGAATTCTAGCCAGATTTAGCGGCAATGAAACTACTTTCAAAGTACGCACGTTTTTCATTGGAAAGACCAATGAAAAAATAACCAAAATCGGTTTATAAATGATAAAGTAATCGAATAACATAGATACACAAATATGGGAATCTAATGTATAAATGTAGGAGTTATATTTTGATTTTTACCACCTTTTACAAAGGAAAACACTGACTTTGGCAGTATGAAACATTAGTGTCTGTCAAAAAGTCGTTATGGTTGCAATAAAAAAAATCGACGGGTTCCGGGAGGCACTCCCGAGGGGATTTTTTTTTGGATTTCTTTTTTCGGGGAGTGCCGGCAGAAGTGAAATCTTGAATATTAACGTTGTGCATTTTTGATAGTTTGGGAATAATTTTGCACGAATTGCTTTATTTATTAGTATGAAAGTACTATCATTTATGTGGTAGAATATAATATTCATTTATTGCGCTATCGTACACAAACATGACAACACGAATATTCACGCAAGCACCCTGCACATCCAGCGGAGAATACAATTGACGAGTACGAGTTGTAGTAGAAAAGTCGTATGAATTAGTCTCTCATGAACGAATCGTTTTATCGGCGAAACATTTGTAGATAAAAGGTTATGTAAAAAATAATAAACGAAACATCCTATCTACGAATTATCAAGTGGAGAAATTTTTGACGGGAAAAGTTTCAAAATAGTAATAAATACTGCAGTGATAATAAATTACGTACCAAGTTATTTAATTAGCATACGATAAGTTTATCACATCCCATTTTAAATACGATAAAAATGTGTAGTTCACTACTATTACGTAAAAAATATGTTATTGTAATCAATTTTGGAAGAACATAATTATTGTGTTACCGAATGTTTCTGTAATTTAAACTCTGTCTAAACTACCGTTGATTCAAATTTGAAAAACAAATCGTTAAAAATAATTTTCCTCGGTTTCGTATCATAAACCTATGGTTAAAAACGCAGTATAAGGTCATTTTAATGCACCATAGAAGGCCTAAATCAACATGCATTCAGTATTAAATATACCATTACTTGCTCTGGAGATGTTCTTCCTTGTTCCCAAATCCCAATTATGTGTTTACGATAATTTATGCATTTTAGGTCACCTTATTTTGAAATGTCTTAAGAGCCAGACTATATTTAACAATTTATTCTTTATGAAAAGGCAGATAAGATTCCTTTTCTAATGATTTAAAATATTTTTAAGTCCATTGCTAGTGTGGTGCTCCCATTTGGCGATTGTTCCGAAAGATAGTTGGTGGTTGCATGCAAAATACTTCCCTCTGCGATATAAGAATCGTCCATTGGTTGCATTATTTAACATATCGGGAAACGCCACACACGACGTCGCAAATAAACATAACATTCGTCTGTATTTTTTTATATAAAACTAGCCGACCCGGCGAACAACACTTGCCACTTGATACACTCTGCAGGGGTTCACATATTTCTCTACATTGCAGATTTTAATATGTTTGGTCACTTTATATTGATCGTTGTTTTTTCAGTAGATATTAGAGTACAAAACTTATAGCTTGAACAGTCTTTATAGCACATATTAAGTACGAAACAAAAAAAAAAGATTAACAAAATAGGACTACGTACAAACATAACTTCACGCCAAGTTTCACTTGAGACTATTATCAGATTATCAAATCCGCTGGATCTTCTCAATGTGAGCCGCGATTTTGACTCGGTGGTAGTTTATAAAAAACCAGACGTTACCTGCTGCTTCGCCCTCGTTTTCACAGGGATTCTTTGTGCGATCGGGATTAAAAGTAGGCTACATGTTAATCGAGGTCACAATCTATCTGTGTTCCAAATTTCACACAAATCCGTTCATCCATTGAATGTGTCATGAAAGAGTAACAAACATCGATACATACATTCTCACAAAATTTCGCATTTATAATATTAGTAGGATGGCAACTTGCAGATGTACCACTTGGATGGTAAATGTGAATAATTTTTTTTTCTGATTATTCTATGCAAAAGTAATTTATACCACATGGTTACGTTACGTAAATAAATTTATTGGCTATCTTAACCTCGAACTGAAATTATGGTGGCAGAAATAAATAAAACGGTGAATTGGACGAGCCTTGAATTACTATAACTATATTTTTCTCGTTTTTTAACCGATAGCAACGTTCAAAAATTGTGTTATATTCTCGACCCGACTATAGGTTATTTTAAGATTCCTATTTTCTTCCATTAAAGGCAACAACTTTTTTCTCCATTTTTCCCATAATACTCGTAATAGAGTCTTTCAACTCATCATTTTGATTCTGCATCTCTATTTTCATTTTGTCAAACGTTATTTGAAATTGACTTTCCATATTTCTCTGCATGAAATGGAACGTATTGTAGAAAATATTGTCTGAGTTGGCAGCACTGACTGAAATTGACGTTGTTGTCTTTGGTCTGCTTTGTTGATAAAGGTACAAAATCGCTGTCACTGTCAAAACGATGTCTAACCTCTAAAGTAGGTTCATATTCAGCTTCTGTTTTTTTTTTTAAATTTCCAGTGAAAGCACGAGAGCTGATTATTTAGAAGCACTTTACAACCGTTGATGATAAGATTTTAGGCAAATATTATATCCAAAAACTGTTTGAACTATTTTTATCACATGTTTTATGTTGGATATGTTTACAAAGGTGTTGTCACTTACGATAGCGAAAACAGAAAAAAAAAACTCGTTTCCGCTAAATAAAAATTTAGTAAAATAATTTGTTTTTTGTTTTAATTAGATCAAATTAGTAATTTCTATTTTATTAATTAATACTCTATTTATTAGTGTACTGATAAACGATTATCTGTTTTAAAATGTAAAAAAGTAAGTATTTTCACGTTCATATCCCCAAAATGATAGCAAGAGGCGCAACCCATTGTAGCCGTAGACTAGTCCCACAATGTGATAGATGGCAACCCTATCGCCAATCCGATCACACATCCAATCCCGAGCAACATTTTATTTATTAGAAAGTTGGATAAACCACGTTTTTTTTGATGCCCGACCCGGAAATCGAAATCATGAAGTCAAAACCTCTACCGTAAGACCGTAAGGTGATAATTCAAAATGTAATTCGTCGTTATACTATTTTTTGTAAATAAAAATATTCTTATTTTGGAATCCCTTCACCAAAAAAGATGTAATGCATCCCAAAACATCAATCCATATAAGACAAAACGTTTAAGGTAAAAGGAAGCTTAGGTCTATACACAGTAAAGACCACCCTGACCTCGGAAGCGGAACCACCCACTCCACATCACGACATCTCTATCAAAAGCATCTTAATTATGAACGTGATGATTATCATCTTTAAATTTCTACCTTAAAAGGTCTATAAGAGTCTATGTACGCAATTTATTCGAGATTATGGCCGCCCGACAGAGTTATGTCACGACTTACTTACGCTCTGTAGACACTTCTGTTTTACTGAGGTAGGATTAGCACGTGCCCGGTATTTCGTAACTGATATTATCGCCTTTACAAGAAAGTTAAATAGGGTAAAATAGAGACAGATATTGTAACAGAAGAGTAGGTATTTGTTGTACTTTTTTTTTTCTTTTTAAAGGTATTTGTTGTACTTGGTTTTTTTATAGGTATTTTGTTGTACTTTGTTTTTTTATTGTTATAGGTGTTTGTTGTACTTTGTTTTATTTCCTAGTAAAAAGCCTCTGGGTCTAGTGGATATGGTTTCAAGAGGTCCCGCGTTCAATCAACGGGTAGAGTAACAAAAAAAACCGGGTTTTAATTCTAAAAAAAACACCGTTGCTCGGGATTGATGCCCAGATGGAGATAGGTTTGCCACCTACCATATTCTGAGACTAGGTATCTATAATGAGTAGGTTTATGAGAAGAGAATGATGAATATGGAGGAAGCTGGACAGGTTTGCAATGATCGTGACATTTAGGTCGATACACTCGGCCTAAAGGACTTGGCGTGAAGATATGTATGTATAAAAAAGTATGTGTTTGTGATCCGTAAATTATCGTTTTCTTTTATAATATTTTAATAATGAACTGAATAAAATAAAGTAAAGCTAAGAATAAAATTTAAAAAACACTTTTTTAATGACTAATGTGTTGCCAACCTTGCGGTTTTCACAAATTCACCTGCCTTGAAAAAAACACTTTAATTGTCATAAGTCATACGGGGAAAGCTAACATTTATGCTGACGAAATACATTATTGAAATCCAGCGATTTATGTACCAAATTACATTAGGAGGTGGTGGATTTGTCACAAACCAACGTCTCTATTAGATCTAAATTAAAATGTGTTGAAAAGCTTTAAGCATGCTGAAGTGTGTGCTGTTCGCTCCCGCGATTGGTTGTTTTTATACCCTATAACTTAATCTATCGAGCTAATCTTATCAAAACTTGCTTTCTAACTCTGTTTAGAGTTTCATTCAGTTGCTAGATTCCTATGACTGCTTTAAAGGCCGATTCGTTAGCATACACGCCTAATTTCAACCAACCGATAGCCCGGGTTCGATTCTCGACGGGGGCAGGCATTTGTGTGATAAACATATGTTTGTTTAGATGGGTCTGGGTGTTCGTTAAGTTTATACTAGTATCTATTTAAGTATTTATCTGTATAGGTACCGTTGTCTAATATCCATGACACAAGCATATAATTTACTTACTTTGGGATGATTAGAACAATATGTATCATTTGTCCAGGGATATTTATTTATTATTAATGCAATTGTACGTATTTAGGTATACACATATAAATGCGCGTGCTTTTCTATTTGTATGCCTGTATGTATGGTCACTACCAACATACTACACAATTGAAGGGTCTAACAGGTTTTAGCAGTTATTTAAAATTCAACTTGCCTCCAAATTTCAGTCTGTTTCTTTTTTATGTATATATATTTTTCTTCTATATTATCTACTTTTTGATTTTTTTTAATTATGCAAGACTATTATTTCGCGTGTAATAATTTATTCCTGTTGTCGTAATGTCAGTGCTCGCCGTTGATGTGTTTTGGTTCGGATGATAAGGTAGCCGGTAAACTTACTTTTACTCAGGGTATTACAACTTTTAGTGCCTCAAGGCCTTTAGTGTCTTCTTAGGATCAAAAAATCCGTCCGCTTGATTTCCATCCAATTTGCTAAAAAAAATGACGGGTTGCATTCCGAGAGTGCCGGTGGAAATGAAAACTTGAATATTAACGTTGTGCATTTTTGAAATTTTGGAATGGTTAGGGAATAATTTTGCACAAATTGCTTTAATTATCAGTATGAAAGTACTATCATTGATGTGGTAGAATACAATATTCGTTTATTGCGCTATCGTACACAAACATGACAACATGAACAAATCAAATCCTATCAAAATCAAAATGTTTTATTTGTATTCGAATATGAGTGTTATAAATGTTGTTACAAAATATATTAAGGCCTAACATATTCTACCACATATGGTGTGCAAAATTTCATTAATTTTAAATTTAAATATTAAATTTTATAATATAAACATCAACATGCAATAATTTCATTTAAGATTTATTATTAAAATTTTGATTGTACAATTTCATTATTATCTTCTCTTCATACAATTTTATATTTTTTTATTTTCCCTATATTATCAATATTAATTTCATTAAACAAAAAAAAAACAATTTACATTTGTTGTATTTTATACTAATTATTATATTAATAATTATCTTATCATTTAAACTCAATTTATATAATTATCTTTTCGTAAATACTCATCTATAGAATAAAAACATTTATTTACAAGCGATCTGTTTAAAGTTGCTTTAAATGCATTTCCTGGTATTTTTTTATTTTAGTGGGAAGTTTATTGAATATTTTTATAGACATATAATATACATTTTTAGCCATGGCTAATCTACATTTGGGCACAAATAAATTTTCAGCATTTCTGCCCCTTGTGCCTACTTATTGTGCATTTGTGAGAAAATATGTGGGGTGTTGTTTTACAAATATACTGACTAATTTGATGTACATGCAAGGCAATATTAACATTTTTAAACTTATAAAATATGGTTTGCAACTTTCAATTTGTTTTATTTTACACATGGATTTAATACCCTTTTTTTGAATTGTGAAAACTCTTTTTATCTGTGGGGAGTTGCCCCATATTATTATACCGTATGAAAGTACTGATGAAACATATCCATAATAAGCTGATAACACAGCTTCAAAGGAAACTTTTAGTCGTATTTGCTTTAAAGCAAATATAAAACGATCCAGCTTATTACAAACCTGTTTCACATGTGCCATCTATTTACAATTTTTATCAACTAACATACAAAAATTTTTTTGAATCTACTTCTTGAACGTTAACATTGTTATGTCTAATATTTACTTTTAAAGGATTTTTATTTAAAAAAAGTACCTTCACGCCCATATCCCCGAAGAGGTAGGCAGAGGTACAACCAAGGCACCCACGACTAGCCGAAGACACTAAGTCCCACAATGTGATAGGTGGCAAGC
>NJDC01001995.1:349015-386346 GCA_002245475.1 Calephelis virginiensis | reverse complement strand
AGCTGCTAGATTAGTAAAAGTCAGAGATTTGTAATTTAAGGTAATTTTCAATAAGATGCAAGAACCCCGTCATTTTTGATCATTCCTAAGGAAACATGCTGCTAATTTGTCACCATATATTCTTTTATTTCAATGTGAGCCTTGTTTATAGAACGTCTCAGTAAAAGAAATGATATCTATGTTTTTATAGTGTTTTTTACTTGATCTAAAGCTACACACACCCTACTACCTTTAATAATCCAGCTATATTTGATGCAATATATTCATACAATTATTATTGTTACTTCTGTGATCGAAAAAAAATTTTACACGAATTGGTATTTTGGAAATAAAATAGAATAATGCATTTTTCGGTGCTAAAGATGTATTTGATATGTTTATATTATGATGTGTTTCATGGAACGTATTTATTTTAAATGTTTGTTGTTTAAAATAGAATGGTATAGTCACTTTCATTGGCTCCATTTTATTTTTAGTATTTTCATAAATATAATTGTTTAAGTAATTAAGATTTATATAGGTCTTACTATAATCGTCTTTATTTATCCATTTATTTATATTAAATATAAAATCCTGCAATATATGTTTGTTTTTTAATAACTTGTATTTTTGTAAATTTTGAGACAAAAAGTGACAGTTTCAATAATTTTTAGATATTGAATAAATAAGGTCATTCAGTATACTTGTGCTCACATAAGGATTATATAACACTGGTAAAATAAACACTTTCTGCTTTCTTAACTTATGTAGAACAACTATACTAAGTTCGCTTAATATTTGATATGGATTTTTGTCATTACTACCAAAAGATAAAATAATTCTGTCATTTTATGTTAAGCTGCTTTGTACGATAAAATTCGAAAAAAATATTTCTTAACATTTCGCGTTAGGTTTCACTAAAGCAGTTATTTTCTAAAAATTGTTCTATGTATTTTTTCTACTGTTCATCAAATTCACAGCTAAACCCCTTGCAGTTTGATCACCTGTAATATAAATATTAGCATTTTCCTGGCTTTGCCGTGTATTTTTGTCTGTTTTTGTTCGCCTGGTAGCATTACCAAAGATCTAATATTAAGGCGGTCTGATATGTTTTTTTTCGAATCTGAGGGTAGATCAGACTTTTTGTTGACATGGTGTGTGGTTTTGTTACTGCTTTACTGCTATTTGTGCTATTTTCAATACTTTTATTATTATTCAAAAAGCTATATTCGGTATAAACCAAAGTGTTTTCGGAAATATTTTTAATACTGTTTGTGACATTAGGCTGTTTATTAAACGAAGTATTTATTAATTCGTTGAACTGTTCTTCATAATCAGTGACATGTTTTTGAAGGGTGATATTTTTCAAGATGAGAATATTTATTTCACTATGAGCGTTATGTAATTGTATTTCCAGATTTCTAATTATATATTTTAAATCGTTGTTTGAATCACTCTTTTCCAAAATAGATGGATCGGGTATACTTTGAATAATTTAACTTGATGTCGTAGATTCAAAAGAGCATTACTGTTCGAGCTAAGAATCGAATCCTGAGACTGACACCTATATTTCGTACGTGTTGTAATATTTTCATTCATATCTCTTATTGATCCTTCTATAATTATTATTACGCATCCATTCCATCCATTTCATTTCACTCCATCCATTCGCGCAAGCGCCGTGCGCCGCCTTAATCGCGCAAGCACCCTGCGCCGTCTTACGAATTTCCAATCAGGTCACGTGTCATGACGCGAGTTTAGAAGTTTTTATCCATTCCGAAAAACGTTGCTAAAAAAGTTTTCACTTTAAAAATTAAAAAAATACACGAAGTCGCTAATAGCAATTTACGAAATAACTCATATGATTACTCATTAGCATTAGGTCCTACATTTGAGCTAGGTTTTTCTAAGCGTGATATTCTAAAACAGATGTTGCTTCTACACATAAAACAATTTTTATTACGAAACATTGACATAGCTCAGAATTACTGATAATTGTCGGAAATGTTGCAATTTTAACCGTTCGTGCAATGTGAGCGTCTTTACGTCAAATATTCTAAATAGATAGATAGTGAGTAAGCATTAAGCAATAATTGATAAGTGACTTCCAGTCAAGCTCTTCAAGTAATTGACTAAGTGCTGTGTCAGTACATCGCTTTGAGATCGCCTAGATGAGACGGCAGATTTGAAAATAAGAACGTTCTTAATTCGACTATATGTTTTTTATTATATTTTTTGTGTTTGTTAAGCGATAACTCGGCCAAAAACCAACCGATTTTAGTCATATTTTTTTAGAAAGATAGGTCATGCTTACGAGGTTGTGCCATTTTTGTTATACGATAATCCGACAAATGTTTTATAGTTATACTTAATAGTGCATAAATTTATTCCTTATCTTGACGACTTCATGATAGATGAATTTACAAAAAAAATATTATCAAATCTCAGTCAATGACATAGCTGGAATTGGTTTTTACAGTTTTTGTTATGCTTTTTAAATATTTAATTTTAGATTTAGAAATATTTTTTTTTAATTTTAAATATTTTTAAAGCTTCTCTGGTTACGGACATGTAGAAAGAATGGCAGATGAAAGATTGACAAAGCAGATATACAATGTGAATGTGAATGATTGGAGACCAAGGTAGTCAACCTTCAACTATCAAACCGCTCAGGTGATATCCGAAACCGGCATGTTTGCTAATAAATGTGGAAGAAGACAGAAAGGTGTACTCTTTTGCGTTTTCTTATTAACTAATTAGAAAAAAAGTAAAATAATGAAATTAAGACTGCTATTTAAGTCTACCCTTGTCACGACATAGCCCTTTCTAAAAATAGAAATAATACTTCCCCCGTGTTGACTTGGGCTCCTTTGTAGAATAGACCATCTGCCTTCCTTGCCAGGCAGCTACTATAAGGCGAGCATAGGCTCAGCGTCACTAACACCATGACGTCTGACTAGGTGGTCGAGTGTAGCAGCGACTCGTCCGGATTGCTACCACCGCCTTACCTATTCCTGCCGGTATAACGTCATGACGTGTTCCAGTTCGGAGGGTAAGGTAGCCGGTAAACTTACTTTTGCACGAGGCCTAACATCTCGGCCTCAGGTTGGCAACGCACCATTACCACCTTTGGTGTCTCTAGGCGGCGTGAATTTCTTAACATCAGGAAATCCGTCTGCTTGTTTCCAATATCATAAAAAAAATAATAAGTTTTTGATTGCATGCAAAAATCGACAGAAATCTACAAATTTTTTAGAAGCCTCAAAAACAATTAAAATCTACAAATTAACGTTTAAATTTATACGTATATGTATAAATCAGTCATTTCTCTCGAGTTCTAATTTCTAAGCACATCTGTCCAATGTTCATACCATTAGATACAGCCTGAATGATACTATTCTTATAGCTATGCAGCCTATCCAAGAAATAAAGTATATATAACGTGACTAGAAGTCGTCACATCCCACACTTCAAATTATATCATCAAATATAACTTACTATAGTAACAACTAAGTATGATTGCAGTCCGATACAGATAAGGTAAATAGCTCATACAATTGTAGGAATAGAAGGCTCGAAGCCTCTTTTGTCGAGGAAGTGCTATCTAATAGGGAAAATGTAGCCATTGGCTAGACGTACATGGTGCCAATTGCAACGCGGCACAAAGTATACAGTATGTACCAAATTCATAACCAACCAATAAACTGGTTTACTCGATGTAATTGAAGCGATTTCCTTCAAATGATAGGACATATATGGCAAATGGCGGGTATATGTTGGATCACCTTTTTTACCTCAAGTGGCATTGGAACTGCAAGTGTAAATTTTTTTTGCCCTATTATGTCCAGGATCGTGGACCATGTGTGTAAGTCTGCCGAAAGCTACGGTGCCAAGCATAGGTGGCAATGGCAACAGTGCAGGCACTCTACCTCCTAGTTTTTATATTCCTATTTTGAACATATAAGTTTCTATTTTTCTGGAAGGGTTTTTATCTCTTGTACCATAGACCATCTGCCTCTCTGCCAGGCAGATCGTGAGAGGTAAGCTCAGGTTTAACCCTACTAATATTATAAAAGCGTACATTTGTATGTTTGTTTGTAACTCCTTCAAGGAAAAACTGCTGAACCGATTTTCATAAAATTTGTCACACACATAGAATGTAAACATCAAAGTTAGACTAACCCATATGGTAGTTTTTATTAAAAAAGTTCCTGTGGGACCTTTAACCACGCGGACAACGCTGCGGGCAAAAGCTATTAAGTTACAGATCACTAGTGATAGTGCTGTTCAGCAACTTGCCCGAGTAGCTTTGCCTATTCTGTTGCCGTAATGACGCTGTCGTGTTCCTCTCTGGAGGGTAGGGTAACCGATAGACTTGGATAATAAGACTAGAATCCTACCAACAGGCACAGCAACACACCTAAAACATCTATTGTGTTTATAAGCCACGGTTGTCTCTTACCATCAGGAGAATCGTATGCTTGTACTCTGACTTATGTCATAAAAAATATAACTTATCTGAAGCTTAAACATATTATTATCGCCTCCGTGGTCTAGCTGCCCGGCGTCGGACTTGACTCCTTGAGGTCCCGGGTTCGATTCCCGGGTCGAGCAGCAAAAAAATAGAAAATGCACATTTTCAATTTTCTAATAAAAATATTGTTGCCCGGGATTAGCGATAGGCTTGCCACCTATCACATTGTGAGACTTAGTGTCTTTGGCTAATGGCTTTGGTTGTGCCTCTTGCTACCCCTTCGGGAATATAGGCTTGAAGATACTTTGAACATTAATTAGTAACCATTACATAAACATTTATTAGTAACAAACCAAATAACATACGTACTCGGTTAATCTAGATCACGACAAAAATCGATGACCATAATCTGAGATCCTGATACCAAACGCGAAGGAGGTCAGCCGACGTCACGATCTTGACCGGCTGGACCGTTTTGGATGCACTTGTATCGCCCATAAACCTGTCACTGATAGCCAAAACGGCTTGCAAATGTGGACATAAGTTCCGCCACTAACCCTTTGAAGTGTCGATGTTGTAACTTATTGGACACTATGTAGAGAATTAAGTCATTAATATATTCAGACTGCCGTTAGTCGAGAAGTTAGCGTATATGCCTAAAGCCTCTCACTGCAAGGTTCGGGTTCGATTATCAACAGGAACATTTGTGTAATAACTATAGCATTTTTGGATTTGGACGTTTAATCGATTGTTTCATGTATACATGAAGTATATGTTTCTGTACGTCGGTGTTACAATTTGATAAGGTAGCAAACAAGCGAGTGGCTCTCGTAATGGTAAATGACAACCATTGTATATACATACCATACGTTGCTGGTAAGTCGTTATCTCATCCCGAATGTCAGGACAAATGTACCATAGAGTACCTAACCTAACCTTTAGATAAAAACCCGACATTATAACTACAATCACGCAGGAATAGGTAAGGCGGTAAATCCCTATCTGAATGAATTACTGCTCAGTACTTCACCAGTCATGGTATGGTATTTATATATATGGTGGTTATTGTTAATGACCAATTTGACCTATTTCAAGCGTATGCTAAATAGGCGTAAGCTTAAGTATAATAGAATTGGGATATCCGGACTAGGTATATATGTATTGCTTGGAATTAAAAATATATAATTTGATTAATTTTAAAGAAGCGTATCTCTCATGTTAGCTAATTACTGCTGTGAATGTAGATACATTTAAAACCTCTTATTAAAAGTTAAATTAAATGATTACCTACTATGTTTCAAATTCAAAATGTTTTTAATAATGTTTTTTTATTTCAATGTTTGTCCGGGTCGATGATGCTGTAAAAAGTGAGACCGGTTGGCTAAAAAGTAACAGAAAGTGTTAAATAAAGTATATTGTGGATAAGTACAAGTGTTAACTACAAAAAAAAAACGTGTGTAGAAAAGTAATAAATATATTCAAAATTTCAGGAAAATAATAAAGATTTAATATTTTAAGAAAAAAGTAGACAATTTTAAAAGTCATCAAGTCAATATTAGAATATTTTAAAATCATTAAAAATATTGTATTCTGAAATATCTTTATAATTTAATTATTTATACAGGGTACTCAACCACTATGCAACTAGGCCGAAATATCGACAAATAAAATAAAAACGTATCACGAGTATCCCATGTAAATATTAAAAAATGTTGTTTAAATATTGTTTAAAAATATAAATTCAAATGTAAATTGAGTTAAAGATGTTTAAAAACTTTAAAAGACCCTTAAAAGACCTTATTTTGAATGAAAACTTTTTCAAATTCTAAAATCCTCACAATTTGTACATTATTTTGATAACAATAGAACAATTTCTTATATTTACTGTAGTATAACTTATCTATTCAGAGATTTTGACAATCAACTAAACTACCTTTTTAAAAAATACTATTCTGCCTACCTTAACTGGGGCATCGAAATTGGAATAGCAATTTTTATATGATTAGAAATTTATTTTGATAAAATTAAGCAAATACTAAACATCACATAAAAATCAAAACTAGCAACGCTGCTGAGTGAATAAACATGTTGGTCACTCTGATTTTTTTTGTTTTAATATCGCTCAATACACACGACAGGACAGATACGGATGAATAAATTTATTTTCCCCATTCCCTAAAAATAGGCAATTTTATTACATGGCAACTTTAATTTCACCAAGCTCTATCTAAAATGAGTTTCATTGTTACGATATAAACTCAAATTAGTGGAGGTAGTAAACAAATCTCAGCATCACACATGCTCGGAGGTCGCCGGCTCTCACGATTGTCGCCAGAATAGTCCGATAAGAACAATATTAGGAACGTTTTGAAATAACGACAACTATCGAGATGCACGAGCCCAATAATTTCCTTTGCAATAAACTTTATCGATTCTCTTATTAAACTTAATGGTTGGAATTATTAAAATAAATTATTTTGAATTTATTTTATTTTATTTATGATCGACTTGCAATTAATTTGCACAAATTTTGAAACAAAAATGCAATTAAATTTTATATTGCACTACCTGTATAGACAGATGTCGCGTCTTAACTGTAAATATTAAATTAAAGTATCTTCACGCTCGTACCCTCAAATGTATAGGCAGAGGTAGAAGTAGCTGAAAATACTAAATCCTACAATGCGATTGGTAGCAAACGCCAAAATTGATAAAACATGTTTTCTTTTTGTTTCCCGACCCAGAGATCAAACCCAGGATCTCATGCAGTCAATTCCAACAACCGGACTCCTAAACCACATAGCGGATATTGATTTTTATGTGTTTTTTTTCACCTTCTAAAAATGACTAGCACATTAAAAAAACTACGAAACTGTTTAATCATTTTAGGGGTGATGCAATGACCAAACGAAATAAAAAAATATTTTGTATATGACGTAAACTATTTGGATTTAACTATCTTATTTTATTTATGTGAAACTTGCAATCGCAGCTTTATTTAATCGCAGCCATAAAATTGCACGATTTTCAATTAAAATAACATTTAGCTATTTGTAGTAGTAATAACTTAAGTAAAACATGAATTTCAACGTATACAAAATGGTTTTGATTCTAAATTGCATGAAAATCATTGTGGTTCTCAAAAAAAATGTAATACCTACTCTTTTAAACTAGTAACCCATTCATTTAATGTAAGGGTTACAATACTGACTGACGTGAACATAACATTTTGTAAAGCCCTTTTCTAAATAGATTTAAAAAAACGCTTTCGTATACCGTTTCCTTTTAAAAATGCATGTCAATTAACTTTGTAATAAGCATCGGTACTTATGATGACCGCGACCTTCATTAGATGGTAGTTTTGCGAATTCTTGCCAGGATTTTTATCAACTCTATATGTGCTGCCATAATGAGTTTGCCATTGTCGGCAATTGGTTCGGAGGGTAAAGTATCTATATTTTACCATACATAATATACTATTCCAGCCAAACGTCTGTCCAATTGGTTGACTTTTAATCCCAAGAAAATAGTGGTCTAAAAATTTCTCTAAGCACGTTTAATTTTTTTTAAATATTTTATAAACAATTATGTAATTGGCCTGCTTACAAATTTACATAAACACTGCAAAAATGTATTGCATAAAAGATTTATCTAAGCCTATCTAACATTATCTTAACACTTATCTATTTATACACTCAAGCAGAGTAGGCGGACATTTTCGGTAACATCACCTAATAGAATACTGGCATGAGACGAGACAGTCATGATGAAAAAAGAACTTTGAGTAATGATGAAGTAATATAATGTAAGTTGATTTAAACTGTACAAGTACATTGACTACTTATGGATATTCTTTAAAAAAAAACGCCTCTCAATATACTTTAATTTTTTTGGGAATTCATTTTTGTTACACTATGTAATTGGTAGAATCATGTACCAAGTTAAACAACATATTTTATCCATGTAATATGTATTTGACCGTGTTACGCAAATTTCAGAGAAATCGGTTTAATAGCATCGTATGTATGTCACAGATGAGTAAGTCCTGTAACTTATTTCATTAACATATGTAGTAATATGGTCTACAATCTGCGTAGTACTTTTTTATTGTTTTTGTCAACAATTTTCTTCTGGTACTCGATGATGTAGGTTCTATGATGGTGCCTGCCCAGTCTAAAGCTCATTTGCATATTATACCGTTTCAATCGGCACTTTTACAAATTACAAAAAAATTACGTAAGCCCCGATTAAGATATTTAGATGTCATAAAAATTACATCTAAATTGAGTTTTAATGTATGATCGTTGAATAACATAATACTTAATGATTCTAAATAAAAAAACTAGTATCAGGATATTGCAAAGGATCGGTACTACTATCACCATGAAATTTTTGCAAGCCAGCGTAGGCAGGTTTCAACACATCTATAAATTATTGAGATAAAACATTAATCTGTTTGCTCTACCTCTAAATCAATTGAGATTAAATAATCCCGAATGACGGATATTAAAATTTATAGCTTCGGTAATTAAACCGTCCATAATTCAATTTAGTATTTCTATGAATGAAGACTCTGAATAAGTATTAGTGGTATTAAGTATCTTTACACCCATATCCCCGAAGAGGTAGGCAGAGGCACAACCAGGGCACCCACGACTAGCCGAAGACACTAAGTCCCACAATGTGATAGGTGGCAAGCCTATCGCCAACCGGGCACATATCCAATCCCGAGCAATATTTTTTTATAAGAAAATTGGAAAAACCAAATTTCTTTTTGTTGCCCAACCCCGGAATTGAACCCGGGACCTCATGCAGTCAAGTCCAACTCCTGGACCGCTACACCACAGAGGCAACAAAGAAAAAAAGAAAATGTATATTTTCAATTTTCTGGTAACTTTGCCCAAATTTGGATGCCCGGTTGCCGATAAGCTTTCCCACCTATCACATTGTGGGATTTAGTGTCTTCGGCTAGTCGTGGGTACCCAGGTTATACCTTTGCCTGTCTCTTCGGGGATGTGGGCTTGTTTTTTGGGCCAATTATCACTTTTTGCTCAATTCAAACCAGAAGAGTAGGGAAGCCGGTGTACTTACATTCCTGCCGCCATAATAACTCAACCAGGTTGCAATTCGAAGGGTTAAATGGCCAGCAGACTTGCATAACACAGGACAGTAACGTATTTGTATATCTAAGTTCTATAGGCTACGGTTGTCTGTTACCATCAGAAGAGCCGTTTGACCTGCATCATAAAAAAAACATGGGAATAGCCGCAGGCAACATTTAAATATTATAATTTGATCGACTCATTGCCCACTAGATTTATTTTAGATATATAGATAGTTGTTGAACTAGGGCTTTAAATAAGACTGAGCCATAGATTGGTACAAATTAATTCTGGTCTTACTCCATGCTTATTCCGTAGCATCAGTGTACATGAGTAACTCTATCATGTGACCTAACCTTCGAACAGAAATACTGTCAATATAGCAACAGGAATAAGTAAGGCAATTAATCCACTTCCGGACAAGTTATTGCACAGAACTCTACTATTAGTGGAAATTATTATATACTAGCTGTTCCGGCGAAATTCGTTCCACCCAGTTCCTATGAGAAAAATTAAAATATTGATTTTTCTGATTTCCTTGCATTCGAAAGGAATGAATAGTATCTTGTGACCGTCTCCTAATTCTAAGCTACCTCCCCATAAATTTTCAGCCAAATCGGTTTAGTCATTTATGAGTACTAAATAGTATAACTAACTTACACTTTCTTAAACTTTCTTTTATATCTGTATAGATATAGTTCAGCCGTAGCCGTCTAGATATCAAGATAAAATGTAGCCTGTATCAGTTTCAATCTTCTGATCTATCTTCACACACAAAAAATGCATTACCACGTCGCTCCGTCTCCACGTGAAAGAAACAACACACTTTCGCATTAATGATGTTACAACGGATTCTTACAAATTTGCTAAAAAAGTAAGAACTTCAAGCTATATATAAGTGCACTATAATCGTGATAATAGTTTGAATGTCCGAAATTTAATATTATTCGACGCTTGATAATCAAAAAGCAATATTATAAAACTGGTTACAGCTGTTTTATGATTGTTTTATTGAATAATAAGGGTAGATACACATGCTAGTTGTTTTATTTTATTTTTGAATTGTTCGCTCTAAAAGCCCGCGACTCGCCGGATTAGTACCACCACCTTAGCTTCTGCCCCGATAACGTCAGTGCTTATCGTTGACGTATTCCGTTTCGGAGGATAAGGTAGCCGTTAAACTTAATTTTCCTCGAGACCCGACATCCCGGCCTCAGGTCCGCAACACACCATTACCACATCTGGTGTCTGTAGGCGGCGTGGATTTTCTATCATCAGGAAATCCGTCTGCTTGTATGTTTCCAGTATTATAAAAATAAACTATGAGACTACTAAATTTTGTCTTTGTTTAGAGTAGACTATCTGCCTACTACCATCCATCCATCCATCTGTAAAAATGGGTCATTACCAATAAGGTCACTGGCATTGGAGTGCCGGATAGGAATGCACCGCCTTACCTATTCCTGTCTCCGTAATGATAGTGTTAAGTTCCGGCTCGGAAGGTGGGGTGGCCGGTAGACTTGCATTGGCCAAACACCTCGACCATAAGACAGAACTGCCTCTGACTAGATTGAAACTACAAATTTCGTGTTCGTACAATATGTTACTAGCTTTCATAATATAGAGGGCGAACATTTCTTTTTTATTACATTGAAACTAGTCATAAAATAACCATAACTCGGGAAACAATGTTTTTATTTGTTGTAGTATTAATCACATTTATAAAAAACTGTTCATGCATAACATTATTCAGTAAGAATTTTTTTTATTATGCATAGATACTAAACCCCAACTTTTTTATATTGAATTAATAAGATTTGTTTTTACAGTACCGTCTAATAACAAGAAAACATCACATTTACATGATCAAATGGAGACCATTTTGAAACCAATTCAGTTGCTTTCAGGTAAAAAAATACTAGAGATAAATTACAATAATTGAATATAACTTCAAAGTTAACAAATTATATGAATGTGTTATGTGTGTTAGGTAACCATATCAATGTACACAAATACATAAATATGTAGATAACAGAATGAATCTAATAAACATTTAAATCTTGAAACGCATACTTTTAAATGTGCCTCCGTTGGGAATCGAACACGAGCTTCGAGGTTAGTCGGAGTTGGGCGCACATGCTACTTGTTTGTCTCACTAGGTGGGCAAAAAAATAATTAAGGTAACTGCAGTATTAACGACCCATCGGAAATCTGCGCTTACCACCAACCAATTAACCTAATTTTTAGCAGTTTCTTCTGTAGAAAGACTCAAGATCAACAAGACATAAGGTACAAGAACCGAACCTTCAACGAACTTTATCAAGCTGACACTAAATTCAAACACATTTTATAATAAATTTAGTACATGAAAATGTATAGTTAAAGTGGGTCAGCAAAATTGTCCAAATTATGAACAGAATTTCATTGTTTTCATCATTTCAGTTTATATGCTGACAACTCTGAATCATTCGCAATAAAACAGAGCTTAAGTTAATATAGTAAAGAGTAACTTACATCGACATACCTGTTTATATCTGGTAGGTAACCCAATAATTCGTCCAGGTAAAAAATAAAACCAATAAAAAAAATAAAAAATAAATAAAGAAACCAATGGCCGCACATTTTTTGCATATTTAAATAAAATTGAACATAAAGTTTTCTCGACTAATGTTGCAATATTTAATGGAAAACAGATTTAAAAAATATTTAAAATTTTTTGGCAACTCTAACTTATTTTTCGAAAAAAATGTATTAAACTTATTTTAAAATACGAGAAAGAGTAGGGTGAAGTTCGACTTAGGTTCGGATCTTAGACTATAGTTATTGCAAACCCACGCGTCTTTATGAACGTTTATTTAAACGTGGTTTATTTACATTAAGGAAAAAAGAAATGAAAATAAATAAATGGGTATTAGTATTGCAATATTTAGTTAACATTTTATTATTCTGTACTTTTACAAGACATGTGAAATGTTAGGTGAAACTAACACCCATACAGCATCATATTATGGAATAAGACTTACATCCGTATTCAAGAAGTTTACTTGGAAAAGTAATGAAAAAACGCTCTGCGAAGTACAACATTTCGCTATGCGTTTCTTAGATGAAGCCATCTCATTCATGCACAATACTTAGTTCAATATAAGTTCCAAGTATGGTTCATGAATTGGATGGCATAGCTAAATGTCGTACTTCGCACAGCATTTTTTCATTACTTAACCAAGTAAGCTTCTTTAATACGGGTGTAAGTCCATATGATGCAGTATAAGTTTAAACTGGATGTCTTAATAATAAAACTTAAAAATGTTTATAATACAAGAGCTCTGATTTTAAAATACGAATAAGTGAAAGTTGAATCTAGCCCTGATAATAATAAATACCAAAAATGGAGTATTGTAACATTTATTAGATGGTTAATTTCAGATAGACTACCAAATCATCAAATAGAAGTGCAGCTATACATACAGCCTGCGGACCAATACGCACAAAAGCAACGCAAACCAATCAATTTCAAACGTCTTCGTAATTCTGACAATACAATAAGCGAGTTTGCAAGTACGTTCCATTTTACGTTAGTCTTGTAACACAGGTGTGATAAAAAATATGTTTAAATTAAGTAAAGTACTAGCATCTGCCTTAACCTAAATTTATAGATATAACAATTAATCTCAATTTCGCTTGGTCATTGCATCGTGATAGACCAACTTTGCTATTATTTTTATTATATTCGTTTTCGCTCAAAAACGGTACTCCTAAACCTAAACTCCTAAAGGTAAGAGACAAGCGTGACCCATAGACACTAGATGTTACAGGTGCTTCTTTATCCTGCTGCCGGGACGTTAAGCTTATTGTGCTAGTCTACCAGCTATCCTACTCTCCAAAAATTGTCACTAGTCATTATAGTGGCAAGAATAGATAAGGTGGTCGACTCCTACCCGGACAATTTGCTATACAGCTCTCCACCAACAGTGGTCATGTTGTTAATGACCTTTATAATAACCTGCGCTCACATCTTACGAGCTGCCTGGCAGAGAGAGTATTCTACTCGGCGAACCAAAACCAACACGAGGAATTTATCTAAAGATTTAAAAATGACATTCCTATTCACGTTAGTTATGTCACACAAATGAAATAACACGATTGAACATAGAATCAATAGATAAGCACGCGCGGGAGCTACCTAAACGAGTCAATTACAAGCATCTGCGTAAACCAGCCCACGCTATAAATGATCTTACTATCAATTACGTTCCTATTCACGTGAGGTTTATTACGCGTCTTTAAATATTTATTCTTGATTTGTTCTATCGTAAATCATCTTTTAAATATGGAATGGTCAATTTATGGAATTTATGTGTATAACTGTACTCCATATTGTTTCATTACACCTATTACTAGTCCTGTGTCTTCGTCAATTTCATAGTTTAGAGTTTCATACACATTTATATCTCCTCTTTAGTTTTTTTAGAATTTTAAATTGAATTCAACTGTCATATATAAGTATCTCAATGCCCATATCCCCGAAGAGGTAGTCAGAGGCACAACCAGGGCACCCACGACTAGCCGAAGACACTAAGTCCTACAATGTGATAGGTGGCAAGCCTATCGCCAACCGGGCACAAAGCGACATTTTTTTTAATTAGAAAATTGCAAAAACCTAATTTTCTTTTAGTTGCCCGACACGGGATTCGAACCCGGGGCGTCATGCAGTCAAGTCCAACACCTAAACCGCTAGACCATACAGACGATTAACTGTCAAATACAAGGTGATTAAACCCTAGTTAGACGTTAACTCAGTGTTAAATACTTAATTCAGAAACGTGCAACTGGCTCTAAGGGGTCGGATTTCGATAACTTATACTTGGTAGATGTTTTCGTCATAATAAATACATAGATACACATACAGAGAATTCGATTAATTTCAGCGAAAGTTCATAAGTTTTTTCCGTGCGTTGATAGACAGAATCAGTCACGAACTTTAGCTTTTTATAAATTATTAGCTGAACCGGCGAACATTGTTTTGTTGTTATAATTTATTGGTAAAGTAAAGAAAACTAAAGTATTGGAAATTTGGATGGTTGTACAATGGCAAAATTTAGATTAATTTTTGAAAACAGAAAAAAAATTCATGTGAACTATTAGTACACATAAAAGTTGATGTTAATTCCAAATACCTCAAAAGTCAAGTTTTAGGAGGACAAATTTACATATTTAGGACCTATAGCCCTTTAATTAAAACGTTAATAGTGGATCTGATTCAAGGTAGTAAAGTAAGGATAAGAAGGGTAAGTAAGGATTTCATCTTGTACGTATGTTTGTAATATACTTTATCATTGTATCTCTACAACTACAGAACGGATTTACATAATTTTTGAGGTATGAAGTTAAAATGAACACTATTAAATAGCCCTAAAAAGCCCTAGTACATAAATATAGATAAATATGTAGATAGGTGACGTTAGAATACTACAGCATGGACATTAAATTAAAAGGCATATTACCTGATAAACCCTTTTTGCAACAAACAAAATCTTACAAAGGTGTGCTATTGTTATTGTTTGCTTACAGCCAATATTAATAATTAATCCTAATCCAAAACTTGCTGTCCAAGGTTGATATTTTGATCCATTTTTATGTTACCGCTTGCCAATAACATATCTGTGAACAGGATAAATATGGCAATTAGGTATGGGATAGGCTGCTGGATACGCAGCTATCTAGATTGCTTGAAATCCATTAGATTGAGATACATTATTAACATTGGCCGTTAAACTACATAATTTTATTTGGCATTCGACTTCAGTTTGATGCAGTCGGGTTTTCGAATTGAAAGTTTCTTTTTTTTTCTTTATCTATAAAGACAAAGAAACAGACAGATTTACACATTACACCATAGGTGGTAATGGTGCGTTGGCAACCTGGGGTCGGAATGTTAGGCCTCGATCAAAAATGATTTCGCCGGCTATCTTATCATCTGAACTAGAACAGCTTAACGGCAAGCACTGACGTTATGTCGGCAGTAATAAGTTTGTCGGTGGTACCAATTCAGGCGAGTCGCTTCAAAACTCTACCACCAAGTCAGATGTCGTGGTGTTAGTGATGTTAAGCCTATGCTCGCCTTTTACGAGCTGCCTGGCAGAAAGGGATATGATCTATTCTACAAAGGAGTCCTGACCAATGCGGGGTGGTGTTATGCACTCTTTGTGATGGGTTAAAATGCAAAAACTCAAGTTGGGACACGTAATCTATTCGAAAATTCGTGAGATATGGAAGAGTAAAACCACAGTACGGTATGCTGTCGCATTTCGTATTTTAATTTTAGTTTCGCCCACCGCTACATCTTCAATTATATCATATTATATTATATATTATAATGCGCAAATATAAGTTTGCATGAAGCTACCCTATTTAGCGAAATCGAGCTTACTTTAATCAAAATTAGTCATAATACGTCATAGAAACTTACGTCAGGCTCTTAAGTAGAGTGGCTTCCTTGCTTAAGCTCATTAATTGAGATTTGGTGGCATGGCAGTACACGATCTACTAATTCTATTACATATATACATATCTTCACACCAAGTCCCTAACAGGGTAGGCAGAGAATATCGTTTGCAAGACTTCACGATCCTGACAAACCTGTCTGACTTTCTTCACATTCATTACCCTTTTCAGATTTTTTATGAATATTTTACTAGTGCACTTAAACTGAACAAAATAGTACAAAAAACTTCCTAAATTGACTAATTGAAACGAAGCTCCTTACAGCAGGTTTGGAGGGGATAAGGATTTTGCTACGCGACTGACATAAAAAAATGTGATATTAAAACCGTAAGAAAAATCGTTAGAAAAAAACTGTGGAATAAAACCGTTACATGAGACGTGCGCAGGCGCGATAGTTGCTGCGCGACCGGACTGAAGGAACTTCGTTCCTACCTCGTGTCCCACGACACCAAATCATCTATTTTACTTAATAAATCAAGTGGTCAAGTGGCTAGCGTACACGCCTGACTACACCGACTATATATATCCGTATAGGGTTTCATCACCTTATCTATTATTGCCACCATAGTGACCCTGTTATATACATACCTACATATATTCATATAAAAGAACCGTCGATTTTCATCCCCTCTATTAAGTTGGAAACATACCAGAACAAACTTTAGTTTATATAGTCTACGATTTCTTACCTTCAGGAAATCCGTATTCTGGTTCCCCTTCAAATTGCAACAAGGCATTTAATATTAATGACTAAGGTGGCATTATTGTAATGGTTTTATTTTACTGTACACTTTATGTTCTGTAAATGTTATGTTTGATATAATTAACTAATAATAAGCTCACTTTATTAAACATCACTTTCACTTGTTGCTCAAAACCAGAAACCGTTCTTAAATGATCATTCTTAAATTGAAACTCCTTAACAATGAATTGTCTAAGATACGATTTTACAGATTGAATAAACCATCAGTTTAATGTCCTGAAATAAGTAGTAGTAGTATATTCACGCCCATATCACCGAAGACGTAGGTAGAGGCACAACCAGGGCACCCACGACTAGCCGAAGACACTAAGTCTTATAATGTGATAGGTAGCAAGCCTATTGCCAACCGGGCACATTTCCAATCCCGAGCAACATTTGTTTAAATTAGAAAATTGGAAACACCCAACATTCTTTTTGTTGCCTGACCCAGGATTCGAACCCGAGACCTCATGCAATCAAGTCCGACAACTGGACGGATAGACCACAAAAACACAAACACAAACAATAAACTTTAGCTTTTGTACTACATGTACAAGAACCGAAGAAGCGCCGGAGGTTAAAACAAACAACACACAGACAAACACACATACATACATACACAAACTAGCTAACAAAGTTAGACTTACAACGCCTCTCTGCTATTATGTGTTTTAGAAGAAGTGAGATTACGAAACATACATAATACTGTTGCTTTAAAACTCATCAGCTATCTCACATTTAATTCGTCAGGTCCTTGTCATTAGAAACTATGAATAGATGTGAATGTATGAAATGTAATCGAATGAGTCCAAATCGATAGTTTTACCAGTAGGCATTCCAGGGTTACTATCTATCCTATCTTCGAGGTCCATCATCAGACCAGCTTAGTTGTATTCGCATTAATTAGCATTTTAACTGTAGTGATATCCATTCCGGTGCTTGCAAAGGGGTTGATGAGCTTTAATTCTTGAACAGATCTCTAGAAATGACAGATAAGAACCCTCTCAATCACGTCAGTTCTCAAGTTTGTGCTTTAGGTGAACTAACAAATAATGAATATCGTAACTTTTAAACATTGATCCATTAGCCACCTCCCAGTACTGATCAGAGTCTTGTCATCTAGTCCTTCGTTCTCAGAAAATATGAACGATTCTGCTTAAGGGGAATCGAATGAGTCCCACTCGATGGGTTTACCAGTTACTTCATTCGAGAGTAATGTCTCCTATCTTCGAGCTCCATCATCAGAGCAGGTCCGTTGTACTAACACTCGTTAGTGTTTTAGCTGTTAGGTCTCACAAATGTTAAGAAATGAAATAAATACCCATAGTGCGTCTAATATCCATACCGATATTTACAAACGAGCTGCCAATGAGCTGATGATTTTAAAAACCTGAACAGATCTCTGAATCACCTCGATCACGTCAGTTTTCAAACAAAAAAAAAACGCATCAATATTCGTCCATCCAATAAAAAGCCACAAAACCACACAGACAAATTAAACATAACATTGTAAGAGATAAGTTATTTTATTGAATCAGGCGTTACTTTGCGGAAATCCATTATAAAAGATGTAAAATAAGCCTTTATTTTGCTAATTCCGCGTAAGCAGTGTAACCGTTGTGGCAAATAATCCTCCAAACGACACAGAATGTGACAAGCCTAACTGACGTTCCCACCTCCACCTCCGCGACCAGAACACGACTATAGGAAGAGCTCGGGAAACAATATAAATTGTCACGTTCTTTACATGTGACAATTTATATTAAGAGATAAGTTTGTAAGAATGGTTTTTTATTAGATTTTTTTTTGATTTGATTATTGTTTTTATTTGATTACCCGGCTTTCGTTTAATGGACTGTTTCTGCTTTTCAAACTGACATCGGCGCTAAATCGGACTTCGATTGAGTTTTTGTGACTTTTGGTGCATAATAATACCCAAACGTGGACAAACTTTGAAAAGTGGAACCTGTGAGTTAATAAAATAATAAAAAATAAGAATAAAAAACGGCCGTTCAGAGAATGCGTTCCTGACTCGTCGCGATTGAACTGAAGACGTAACTTTGTAATGGCGTTGCAGATACGATAAAACTATTATTGCTGGTTGTTTACCGTTTTAACAATTGATGAGCATTAAAACAACATTATTATATCAATAATCAATAAATGTTATAATATTGTGCCAAACTGAGTGTCAAATAACTTGGTAAACAATATTTTTCTAAATCTAAACTGCGCTATTACAAGGTTATGTCAGCGCTTTATATTTGTAATGCTGTGCTAACAATAACAAGAAATAATGGTATCGTAATCTGTACTTATACAGTTTTACTTTATAAAATAATACGTTTTGTTTTTCTTTTTAAGAATTTGAAAATAATGGACTATAAGTTAACTTTTATTAAATATAAAAATAAAACTACTACCAAACCGAACGCGCGAAAGAAAGTAGCATTTTTATATTTAGGTTGAAAATGGTAACTCCAGATGGCGTTACTAGCATTTTTATACTTAGACTAAAAACGGTAACCCCAAATGGCGTTATGGGCCGCCATTTTGTGACGCTAAAACAGTCGTCTGTTGTCGTTTGGTGCGCATAAACCACGTTCTTCAAGTGTTTTCGATCTGTTTTTATTTGATTACCCGGCTTTCGTTTAATGGACTGTTTGTGCTTTTCAAACTGACATCGGCACTAAATTGGACTTCGATTGTATTTCTATGACTTTTGGTGCATAATAATGCCTAAACGTGGACAAACATTGAAAAGTGGAGCCTGTGAGTTAATCATGAAGCTGCAATATTACTTCAAGCGGGAGTGGCAAAATGGCGGACCCCTGGTACCTGTCGAACAAGTACAAGAACGCGTCTCTCAGGCGCTTGGAGTTAGCAAACGAACGATAACAAATATTTATAAAGAAAAGTTCGGCTCTACTGGCATGAAAGATAATATTTTACCTACTCCGAAGAAGAAACGTAGAACTAAGCCCGTGACAGATATTGACACTTTTGACGCCGATGCAATCAGAAATCATACATTATATGGTTACTATTCCAGAAATGAATATCTCAACAGGAAGAAGCTTTTGGCATCGTTAAGAGAAGCTGGGCTGTTTAGCGGGGGTAAAACTGCTTTAACCAAAATCTTAAAAGATATTGGTTTTTCGTATAAAAATACAGACAAAAGAAAAATTTTATTACAATGATACGAGATAATTTTAAAACTTATAAGTTTTTTGGGAGAGGGAGAATATATTTAAAGAGTGGTTCCAGAACGTGCTTTTGCCCAGCCTACCAGAGCCTTTTCTAATATTCATGGATAATGCCTCCTATCACTTGGTTCAGATACAGAAACCACCTACCCAAGCTAATAAAAAAGAAGAAATTGTGGCTTGGTTACAAGCAAAAGGCATTGACGCAAATATGCAAATGCTAAAAGCAGAGCTAATTAAATGTGCGATACGAAATCGATGAACTGGCTCTGGAGTACGGTCATCGCGTTCTAAGAATTCCACCGTATCATTGCCAACATAACGTGATTGAGCTAATCTGGGCTCAAATAAAAGGCACAATACTTCCCCGCCATTCAACACGAAAAAGTTGATGACCCTATTAAAAGAAGACTGCGGGAAAGTTACAAGAGATGACTGGGCAAAGGTTGTTGAGAAGACTAAAAATCTGATTGTGGAACATTTTGACCGAGATATCAGGATTGATTCTGTTATTGATAATAATATAATTACACATGTAGGCGAAGATGATGATGAAGACACCACCTCCTCAAGCGAATCGGAGTCTGATTAATATTCTGTACGCACATTCAATTCAATGTACATACTTTATTGCATAGAAATACAGATTGTAACTTTGTAACAAATAATAAAAAAAACAATTTTACTATATTAATATTACCCTTTTTTGGTTTCCACTTAAATAACTAAAATATAAATTTTAAATGATTCCGCCAATTTAAAACGAAAACAATCTTAAAAATAACGCAGCGTTTCATTTTTGAGGAACGGTAACCAACTCAGTGTTATGTTGTGCCCATCGCTAGTCGTGACTAACTGATAGGTGTCAGGAACGCATTCTCTAAACGGCTGAACTTTACTAATTTGGAAATTTGAAAGAATTTACATTGACAAGATTTTTTTTAACATGTTTCTCTCTCTCTCTCTCTCTCTCTCTCTCTTAGTATTTTTTCACAGGATCGACGAATTCACATGAGGTATTTTAGTTTGAAATGTGATATTATCGAGATGGTTTTTAGCCATATTTAATGGTGATCTATCCAGAGGTGTCCAAAGTCCAAAGCTCGTATGTAACGGTATCTTGAGAGTTCATCTAAAGCACATCAAAAAGATGTAAAGGCAAAAAATAGGTTTTCGTCGGAATTATTGAAAATTTGTACTTTTAGAATAACTAGTGGTCGCCCATTGGTCGAAATTGGACCATTTTAATATTTTAATATCCAAAATTTAACGGCTTGACGATAAGAACGCCATCTTCATTTCTCAAGACCAACTACGTTGTTTCCTGAATAGTTAGTGCGCTATCTGTAATCTTTTATCGTCAACATCAATATATTTGTTTGTGCGTGTCAAATGCATGGTAGTGTGGGTAATGTTATATTTATTGATTTAATGTACTTTATAAGTATTATTATTCAAAAATATTACCGTTCTGCACTTCTCCTAAACATAAACTATGAGTGTGCCAAATTTTACGCTCCTGCGTTCGTGCAATTTTCGGTAAAAGGTGTCCAAAGTTTTGGCATCACTTATTAATATATAGATATTAAAGCTTCGTCCAGGCGTTTGTAATAACGCCTTCCACAAATGTGACCTTGGTGGAAACTTTGAAACAATTGAAAATTTGGATTAAATCTACGTTCCACAACCGATACAAACCAATGTTTTAGTCCCTTGTAAAGATGTTAAGAATGTCGGATAAAAAATTGACAAAACAGATAAACAATAGAATGTGGATAGTAGTAGTAGATTGATAGTAGTAATTAATGTAAAAGCAGGCAGACAGGTCTTCGTCAAGGATCATGACATTTGGATACTCTCTGCCTACTTCTTTAGAAGGTATGTAAGATATATTTTATTAATAAAAAATAGTGTTAAGGATTTTGTTACTGAACTCTGTTAGGTTATTGTGATAGGTTGTTGAAATTCGCTGTAAGAGTCTACTAGTAAGATGTTTCCCAACGGAAGCTCGTCGCACGTAATTACTCCGAACATTTATGGTACTATAAATAACTCTCATTACTTTTAGACAAACTACGAATGGTCATATTTATGGAGTTGTTCGTTAGTATAAAACAGGCATGAATAGAGTTATAATCAACGTGACCAGTCCTCTTGTTTTGAAAGGGACCGTCTCGTCTTCAAGTTGCCTATCATCAAAGATAACATCGGAAAACACAAAAAAAAATATTTATTTCAGTACTAATTAGCAATAAAATGTGGGTAGTTGATCGAGTCACCTTTTAGGTACGAGGTACTTGTGTTAGGCGACACCGTCCTTCCATTGCATTAATGTAGCTTAAGCTAGGTGCACACTGGGTTAATTTTCGTGTTGCCCTTTGTTATTACACAATATTAAGGTATTTTAAGTTTAGACGTATCTATTCATTATGTAGTGCTGGAACAAGTGACTGAAATTGTATGTATTGGTTGTGATTTTAGCTTGGATGGAAGGTACACTTTTAGATGTAGAAAGAAGAGTGTATGCAGTTAATAGTGAAAGCTGGATAAGCTCTTAAAAAGCGAGGTTTTGGGTCAAGGTGCTCGCTTTGCATAATTCTATGGTTATTCACATGCCGTTGTATAAAAGCAAGAGTTTAGCATGTCATAAAAAGCATGAGAGTTGAGTATGCCAGAAAATTTGAGGTGTAACGATCGCTGACCATTCGTAACATATTTTTTTTAACTGTAAATCATCTTTTCCTCTTGTTGGTCCGGGCTCCTTTGCAGAATAGACTATCTGCCTTTCTGCCAGGCAGCTCGTAAAAGGCGAGCATAGGCTTGCCGTCACTAACAACGTGACATCGTACTAGGTGGTAGAGTTTCGCAGCGACTCGCCCGGATTGGTACCACCGTCTTACCTATTTCTGCCACTATAACGTCCAATGCTTGCCGTTGACATGTTCCGGTTCGGAGGCTAAGGTAGCTGGTAAACTTACTTTTGCACCAGGCCAACATCCGGGCCTCAGGTTGGCAACGCACCATTACCATCTTTGGTGTCTCTAGACGGCGTGAATTTCTTACCATCAGGAAATCCGTCTGCATATTTGCCTTCCATTATCACAAAAGAAAATCACACCGTCATCGTAACTCGTTCGAGTAAGAGTGGGGAAAGTAGTATTGGTGTTAAAAATTAGAAAAGTTATGCGCCGCTGTTCGGTCATATGAAAAGAATTACTAATAAAAGATTGACGAAGCAGATATACAATGCGAACGTGGATCGATGGAGGTACCCGGGAAATACTTATGTTGACATTCCTCAATCAAATCGCTCGTGTGTAATCAGAGGGTGGTGTCAAGAGTCACCGCAACCGGTGTGTTTGTATGAAACCCTTTTCATACAAATTTTATACAAAAAACCTTTTATTCAATTAATATAGACCAAGCCAGGCAGGTTTGCTAGGATCGTGAGGTTTGGCACTCGTTACTCTCTGGCTGTGTTACTTGGCGTGAAACTATAAATGTAAGAAAGACAAACTACTACTACTTACTAGCTAACCCGACAGATATTGACCTGTCCTTAGTACGAATATTCGTATTTTTGGCATTTTTTTTATCGTCTGTGTGGTCTAGCGGTCCAGGTGTTGGCCTTGACTTTATTTTTGATTTCTATTCCGGGCAACAAAAAGAAATTGTGGTTTTTTCCAATTTTCTAAATAAAATAATGTTCCTGGGGTTGACTATGTGCCTAATTTAATCGCAGAATTGCCCCCAAATACATTTTTGGTTAATCGTAGGTGTCCTGGTAGTGCTTTTGCATACCTCTTAGGGGATACGGGTGTTATTATACTTTTTTTAATTTTGGATTTTTTTTTAAAGGGATACTCAATTCTAATTTTTCATGTTCTACTACGGAACTTTTTACTGTAGGAACTACATTTAATATAGAGTTTTTATTTTAAAACTAGTACCAGCTTGTATTAGGTACAATTTAATTTTAATTGGGATTCTAGGATTATTTACTAACCTATTCTTAATTCACGCCTATTTCGTGTTTTAAATAGCCAATGCCGTGTTGAAATTGGATATGTGCCCGGGTGGCGATAGGCTTGCCACCTATCACTTTGTGGGACTTAGTGTCTTCGGATAGTCATGGGAGCCGTGGTTGTGCCTCTGCCTACCTCTTCGGGAATATATATGGTTGGCGATACATATTTTTTTTATTAAAAACACGACAAAAAAGGATTAGCAAAATCGGTCCCTCCGTTCACGTGTAAGGAAAATAGAGATTCATTTATATGTCTTAAAAAAATAAAAAAAATTCGCAATCAACAATAATAAAAAGTAATATATCTACATCCGTATCCGAAGAGAGGCAGGCACAAGTACAGCCCACCACTAGCCGGACGGTAAGTCTCATAATGTGACGTGTGGAAATCCTATCGCCGACCAATTCAATCAAACCCAACAAGGCTCTTTTTATTAGAAAATAGAAAAAAAAAATTTGCCCGACCCGGAGTTAACAAATAAACATAATATTTTTTTAAACCATTTATAGTACTACTGTTTAAATTATGAGCTTCGGCTTTACACTTTTTACTCTTTTTACACCTTATACTTTTGTTTTTAAATTGGCTGACTTAATCTAAATATAAGCGAAATGATTAATTATGTGGAATAACAACTCTATATAGATTTTTTTAAAATACATTCGTATTTCCATAGCTTAACGAATATAGCCGAAGCCCATAATTTAAATAGTACTTCTATACTTACTTTAAGCAAGTACAAACGTTCCTTAAATCTGTTAACAAACAAAGGGATATCCCGTTTTGTGCCGAAAACAATGGTCACGTTAGTCATAACTAGCACATCAACGAGTTGATATTCGAGGTTCATAAACTTTTGTGCTTAACTGACGGAAAATAAACGTCGAAAAGACATGTACTTCAATTGTCTCATATTTTAATGTTTGTGTAAATTAAACTTATTTATGGCTTGTGTTTGTCATTTTATTATTTGATCTTAATCTTACGCATTCAGATAATATCTATAAACAACGTAAAACGAATTCGCCCACCCGGCTAATGCTGAGAATTAACCATTAGAATCTGATCAGGCCCTTCTTATAGTAGAGGAGCCTAAGAGAGGATTTGGGAAGTTACTTAAGCAGTACTATCGTAAATGAAATAATCACTGGATTGGAATTGGTCTGTCTATTTTTATAGCACAGTCGTAATTAAAGTACAGTGGGTTTATTGCATACCAATAAGTGTGTATATAAACAATATGACGATGTTAAATAACGCAAATCATCGAAAATGTGAAATTTCAAGACCTAGGTAGTGCTCAAATCCGAATCTGTTAAAATGATCACTGCGTGGTTGCAAAGACCTGGGGCTATATGCTGTTTTTAGGGTCATTTTAGATTTTCACTGTCTACAAGATATCTTACAAATATTTTTCGATTTTTAATGCTCTCCATCGTAACAATGTGATATGATCTTTTTTATTCTTCACATTATGTTGCTACACTTCCTGGGCTCCCCTATAATTGTTGTTGTATCCTACAGAATCGTGTAAATGAGAATATATGTGGTAATGATTTTCTCTACAATACATTAACTATACAAATTTTACATAAAATCAATAACGAAGGGACATAAAATGAAATTTAATCCATACTTCCATTATTCCATAAGTGTGTTTATGTAGTGTTTGAGCGTGGCTATGTTTTGGCGGTTGTGAAGTATCATAGGCTACTTTCTATTCCGATATCTACAGGTTTCTGCAGTAGAGATCATACCAATTCTCTACATTGCTGTTTTCTTTTTTGGAGGAAAGGCTTGTGACCGTGAAGCTGGAAACATATTAATTTATTTATGTGCATAGTGTGCACATACCGTCCGCGGACGCTTTCGGCTGACATAAACATCCAGCGCGCCAGATATCTTTCGGACGTCCGAACGTTCAAGGTCAAGTCCGCGACTTACGTCCTATTAATCGTTCGTTTCGGAACCTTTTTACAATATTTTTTTAAACTTTAAAATGTTTTTTTTTAAATAAATGTTTTAGATGTTTGTTAGATATTTTTATTATTTCCTATTTGTTGCTAGTACAAACTTATGGGATTGGTAGGCGAAAAAGCGGACAGATTTCTTTAAAAGTAAAAAGTACATATTGCCTATAGACACCAAAGATAGTAATGGCGTGTGACCTATGTGGGAGAGGGATACTTAGCTTAGGGAGATTTAGCTTCTTTTGCTGAAACATGACAGTAGCGAGCGTTAACGTTATGGTGACAGGAATAATAAATCCTTAATACAAATCAGTGCAAGTTTGTTTGAAGTCGGTTTATGTTTTTCTAAGGAGCACAGGGCCAACATATATGCAAATACGATGAAATAAACGATTATAATGTACAATAAGAACAAACAACACCAATTTCTGAAGAAATGAGTTTAAGTCACTGAAAACTTGGAAATCTATTCGTTTTTATCTTGTAAATTTGAAATTATGTATGTTTCTATTTGTGCCCCTTTTTCATAAAAACGTCTAATCATAATGTATGCGCTAATGACCTCGTTATTTGGGATCCCGACATCAAGAAAAGCGGGATCCTAGGTTCCTAGGTAGGTACACCTAGGCTTTAGAAACAACCAGACTTTACAATAAAGATGGTGATTACTCAAGTTTATTTACATAATACAAAAAAGAAGTAGGTACTGAAGTTAATTCGAGGCACGATAAGACTTATAATGCAGAATTCAGATTCTTCCACGAATGACAAAATCTTAAGCGGCCCCGTCAGTTGTCATATAATATATAATATCTTAACATTTTATCAACTTTTCCCCGTTTGTTTTCCCGTTTGTCCCGTTGGTCCGGGCTCCTTTACTGAATAGACCATCTGCTTTCCTGCCAGGCAGCTCGTAAAAGGCGAGCATAGGCTTACCGTTACGAACACCGTGACATCCTACTAGGTGGACGAGTTTCGCAGCGTCTCGCCCGAATTGGTACCACCGCCTTAGCTATTCCTTCCGCCATGACGTGCAATGCTTGCCGTTGACGTGTCCCGGTTCGGAGGGTAAGGTAGCCGGTCAACTTTCTTTTGCTCGAGGCTTAACATCCCGACCTCAGATTGGCAACGCACCATTACCACCATTGGTGTCTCTAGGCGGCGTGAATTTGTTACCATCAGGAAATCTTATTTGCCTTCCATTATCATAAAAGAACTTCATAGCTAGGTCTTTACTAACCTTCGAAATGTTTTGAATTATTTATATTATTTTCAGATAGAGAAACAACGCTAAACCCGCTGGTGTCTATTTCTACGACAGCACAAACTAAAATTACTCCAGATAAACAATTGTCAGGTAATAAGTAATGATACTCATAAGTCTGTCTATGAAAACATAAGTAGAATGTCCACCTTTTTATTCTATATACGAGAATACCGTTTCGCTGTTGTTTCCCGTGTCGGTCCGGGTCCGCTAAGTAGAATAGGTCTCTCTGCCAGGCACCTTGTAAGAGGCGAGCACAGGTTAAAATATAGATCATTACCAACAAAGCCACTGATGGCAGAGTGCTGTGCAACTTGCCCAGGTAGGGATCTACCTCCTTACCCATTCTAGCCGCTGTAATAACTCTGCCATGTTCTTGCCGGAGCAACTGTAACATTTATGGTGTCTAGAGGCCACGATTGCTTCTTACCACCAGGAAAACCTTGATTGTCCTCTGATCTCGAATAAAAAAGAAAAACCCACAAACACACTGATTTCCCTATGACTGTTCTGTGGCAGGATGTTAGACATATTGTTAACCTGCTAACCTGCCCTCTGGATCAGAAATTGACAGTGTCATTACGGCATCAGGAATAGATAAGGCGGTAGATCCCTAATCAAGGTGCTGTATAGTATTTCTTCCATCTGTTAGTAAACCGGGCTTAAGTTATTCTACTAAAACAAAACAAAAGCTAATGATTTTTATGCTTTCATACGAGAGAAGCTAATCTCGTTGGTTAATAGAGTAGATTCTGTTGATGATATCGAAATGGAACCGACTGTTAGATTTAATGAATTTTAAGCCAACAACTTGAAGCTACTTGCAAGCTACTGAGCTCGGCCAAAAGATGATTGACATATAGCTTTGGGGATGTTAAATGTTGAGTGTAACTATACACACGAAACCATAATATGGTTGGTAATTGTAAAAAAAAATATTTTAGCTACCACTCTAAATACCTTATATTTAGAGTGGTAGCTAAAATATTTTTTGTGAACTACTGTGTTTTTAATTAATAGAAAAATATGTGTCTGTTCTTTTTTATAGTTGATCCTGATGATCGTGTTGTATATATGAAAGATTTAAAACAAATTTTGGACGAATACGAAAAAAAACACCACATAAGTACGAGTACACACATTTAATCTTACATTTTAATGTTAATGTTATCGCCTCTGTGGTCAAGCGGTCCAGGTGTTGGATTTGCCTCCATGAGGTCTCGGGTTCGATTCCCGGGTCGGGACAAAAAACAAAAACAAAATTTGGTTTTTACAATTTGCTAATTAAAAAAACGTTGCTTGGGATTGAATATGTGGACGGTTGGCGATAGGCTTGCCAACTATCAGATTGTGCAATTTAATGTTTTCGACTAATTGTGGGTTGATCCTAGTTGATCCTCTGCCTACCTATTTAGGGATATGGGCGTAAAGATACTTTTTACTGTTACTGGAAAACTAACAAAAGGACGTATTTCTTTATTATACATCGCCTGTGGATACCAAAAATTTTAATGGCGTAATACAAAACTGAAGCCATCATATTGGTTCTAAAATAATTTGCCGGCTACCCTAAACTCAAATTCGGAACAAGACAAAAGTGAACATTTATATGATGGCTGAAGGTAATAGGTGGTACAAACTCAAGTTGATGCAAAACTTTTAAAACGTTTAAAATTTATTCATTTTATTTGGATTTAAGTCTGGATTTCCGCAAAGTCCGTTCTATTGATTTTCCATTATCTCTAGTGAAAATCATAAAGCTGGTGACCAATGAACCGATGATTGATACTCACCAACTGCTTGTTTGAAAAGCGTAGGCACGTATATTCTTATGATTAAACTTGACCCCAGACCATTTATATGACTTATTTTTCCCATCCGCTTTGCTGAAAAGTGGAAAAGCGATGGAAGGTGAGAAAAGGGGACGGTAAGAAGTTGATAAACCCTCTTTTTTATTCCTAGACGCGTTACTCTATCACTTTAATATTAATTTCTAATTCTAATTATTACCTTAATCGATAAAATATAACCTTTGTGATATTTAAATACTTATTTTTTTACATCCAGATTGTAATAACAACCACATAACCAAGGAAAAGAAAATTCTCGAACATAGTACAATCAGTTCTAATATGAAAGCACCACTAATTTTAAATATCACGGACATGATCAAGACTGGTATCGTTTCATAATTATTTATACTAGTGGTCGCCCATTGGTCGAAATTCGACCACAATAAATTTTAGTATTTTGTTGATAAGAACGCCATCTTCATTTCGTAAGACCAACTACTTGGTTTCCTGAATAGTTAGTGCGCCATCTGTGACCTTTTATCGTTAACATCAAGATATTTGTTTGTGTGTGTCAAATGCATGGTAGTGTGGGTAATGATTTATTTTTTGATTTAATGTTCTTTATAAACATTATTATTGAAAAATATTAACGTTCTGCACTTCTCTTACACATAAACTATAAGTGTGCCAAATTTCATGCTCCTCCGTCAGCGCAATTTTCGTAAAAAGGGGTCCAATGTTTTGGCATCACGTATTAATATATAGATTTATATCATTTGAAATGAGTCTTTTTATGCAGGGTCTTAAATAAAAGCAAAAAAGGAGACCTTGGTTTGGACGATAGTAATCAATAGTGCTATTTAGATATAAGCTAGCTTTTTCAATGAAATAAAAAGGAAAGGGATAAATCATCTTAGATATGTTAGATTCTTCCGAACCTGCCTAATTACGAGTATGACGTTTTTAATTAACGTTTTCCGAGGAATAAATTAACCATCTGTAGAAATGTCGTGTATTGTCTAATCTGACTGCTCAATAAGTGTTTTGTGTCTTTTTATTGCTTGAATTAAAAAAAGATAGCGATAACTTGTAAGTAGTTTAGTGAGTGCGCAACAAAATTACCAACATTGTCATTTAAATAAATAAATAAATATCTCTGGACTACTTACTTAGAAACACTTGTACTTTCCACAATATATTTTATTATTTTATATTTTTATGGTTTAGCCAACCGGTTTCGCTATACAAGCATCATCAGGGCTATATAACCTTGTAATGCTTGTATAGCGAAACCGGTTGGCTAAACCAGAAAAATAAAAAATAATAAAATATGTTGTGGAAAGTACAAGTGTTTCTAAGTAAATTGCATCAAGAATGGAATTCCACCAAGCACCGACGATAAGAAGTATATAATCTATCTCTGGACAAGTTATACAAAATGAATCTAACCCTATAGGAAGCAAATTAAATGCTTGTGTTATGGGTGTTTTTCAAGTAATTGATTCATTACCATCATCATCATTAGCCGGAAGACGTCCACTGCTGGACATAGATATAGTAATTGATTTTAAGCGAAATATAAATCTTTGCGCCAGATATTCCTTCTGCTTTCTTTGATGAAATCGGAAGGGTAACAAATTGTCAAATGTCGTCATGGTCGGAAATACACGTATCCTACAGATACCGAACGTGTCAAGACTCGATGGCAACCTAGCACTAGCGTGTTAAGTGTTCACGTAGGGTAAGACGTTAAATGTAGTCTTTCTTTCTTTCTTTAGGTTTTGGCAATCTCGTTAGTATTTTGCCATTAGTCAAGTAGAAATTTGTATCAAATTTTATATCAATTATAATTAGTCATCAGTCATAAGTCGTCAGGAAGTCATGTCAGGCTCTTGGGTAAAGCGGTGGCCTGTTTACACAAGCTCATGTAATGAGATTTGGCGGAAACCAGGAAATATACGATACGCTACTTTCTTCATGATTATTTCATTTGTGCACTTTCACAGAACAAAATTGTACATAATGCCACCAAAATTGACTAATTTCACTCAATATTAACACGAAATTCAATAATTATGAAAAAACTTCGACCGTCTTTTCTCTCGATATTAAATGTAGTCTACTGGCTATATTTGACCACCTCGTTGGTCGATTAGCTAGCGTACACGCCTAACTACATCGACCAAACGCGAGGCTCGGGTTCGATTCCCGACGGGGGCAGGCATTTGTGTGATGACCATTTATATGTCTGCATTTCCGGGTCTGGGTGTTTATTAAATTTATTCTGGTATCTACTAAAGTATTTCTATGTATTACAATCGTCGATTAACACCCATAACACAAGCATATAATTTGCTTACTTTGGGGTTAAATTCAATTTGTGTGACTTATCCAGGGATATTTATTTATTATTATTTTTATTATTATCTACACGTGAAGATTACGATAGTAACGAGCACTGCTTATTTACCTGCCCATATCACGTTTATTTTGTTTTCAGGTTCTAACATAGGTCTGGATGTTCCTCGAAACATTGAAAATATAAATTGGCTAAAAATTAAAGTACCTCTGTTGTAAATCTCGTATGGATTTGTATTTTCTATTATTTCCAATTTCACTGAATGTTTGTTAACGTGGAAAAGAGTATCTTCACGCCCATATCCTCGAATAGGTAGGCAGAGGCACAAACAGGGCACCCATGACTAGCCGAAGACACTAAGTCCCACAATGTGATAGGTGGCAAGCCTATCGCCAACCGGGCACATATCCCGATCCCTATCCTATATATACCTATCTCGAGCAACTTTCTTTTTTATTAGAAAATTGGAAAAACCCAATTTTTCTTTTTCACGACCCGGGATTCGAACCCGGGACCTCGTGCAGTCAAGTCAAACAACTGAACTGCTAGACCACAGAGGCGTGGAACTCTGTGATATATGTATATCTAATGATAAATTATGATGATGAAATTACACTCGTGGCAGAATGCTACACAGCACTTGCGAGGGTAGAGATCCACCGCCTTACCTATTCCTGCCGCCATAACGACATCGTCGTGTTCCGGTACGGCGGGTAGGTTAGCCAGTAGACTTGCACAATAGGCCTAACATCCCGGCTACAGGACAGTGACGCACCTATAATATCTATGGTGTTCATAGGCCACTATATTTCTTACCATTAAAAGAGCCGTGAGGTTATTCTCTGTCTTATCACATAAAAAAAATCATGAGATGTTACAGCTAACAACACACTGCTCTCCTGATGGTTAGAGGCCATGGTCTATAGACACCATAGATGCGTTGTTGTCTTGTAACTAGGGCGTTAAACCAATTGTTCTCTACCGGCTACTTCACAATCCTAAACGGAACATGACAATGTAGTTATGGCGGCAGAATGAGAGGTCAGCAGATGGAACACTTGACCGCCAAGGTTCCTGTTGGTAACGGTAACAACTCATAGAAGCTTCGCTCGCCGCTCGTTTTTCCTCCATTAGAGACAAGGACCAACACTGGGAAAATTGGAAAAAATATCCTTATTTAGCAGATCATTTCCCCGTGTTGGTCCGGGCTCCTTTGCAGAATAGACCATCTACCTTCCTGCCAGGCAGCTCGCAAAAGGCAAGCATAGGCTTACCGTCACTAACACCGTGACATCTAAATAGGTGGTAGAGTTTCGCAGCGAATCACCCAGATTGGGACCACCGCCTTACCTATTCCTGCCACCATAACGTCACGTCGTGTTCCAGTAACATCCCGGCCTCAGGTTGGCAACGCACCACTACCACCTTTGGTGTCTCTAAGTGGCGTGAATTTCTTATTATCAAGAAATCCGTCTGCTTGTTTGCCTTCCAAAATCATAAAAAAACCTGCTTTAGAGTTAGTTCAATATCATAACCTTACCTCACCTTTAGTCTAACTTTTTAACGTCTTATTAATAAAAAACGCATACTTCAAGGATTATGCGAGCATACTACTGTACTTGTTGTTACCTGAGTAACCAAGTATTATCTTCATATTTAAAACTTCATTAATAAACGTGGTGTAACCATACAATAACACCTTCCTTACGAGTGATTAACGCGTGTATGTGTTTTTTTTATTATAGCTAAATATAATTTTGCATTAAGATTTATACTTAGATACCGTACATTTAATAAGATTAAATTTTACTAGTCATATTCTATTTAGCACCCGACTTCTTGACTTCTTGAGGTCCCGGGTTCGATCTCCGGATCGGGCAACAAAAAAATATAGAAAATGAGTATTCTCCATTTCTTAATAAAAATAACGTTGCTCGGAATCGGGTATGTGCCCGGTTGGCGATAGGCTTGCCACCTACTTGTTACATTGTGAGAGTTAGTATCTTCGGCTAGTCGTGGCTGCCCTGGTTGTGCCTCTGCCTACCTCTTCGGGGATATTGGCGTGAAGATACTTACTGAAAAGTATGGGTGCCATAAGTTAGACTTATCTGTGTGTGTGTCTGTCTGAGATGTTATCACATGGACCGATTTCGATGGGGAGTTTTTGTTTGAAAACTGATCTTTAATGTTACGTATTATTCAATTACTCATATAACATTACAATAAAATACCGTAAAAGATTTTTTACAAGTCTACCAAATTACCTTAAAAATTATTATTTAAAAAATATGTGACAAATACAGATTTGCATTCAACCCCTGTAATAACTCGTGTGACGGGGTTCGAACTTGAACTCTTCTGAAACGGCTTGACCGATTCTCACGAAATTTTGTGAGCATATTGAGTAGGTCTGAGAATCGGACAACATTTATTTTTCATACCCCTAAGTAATAAGGGATATTGACCCTTAACATTTTTTCCTGGAAATAGTTTATATGGGGAAACAACGCTTGCTGGGTCAGCTAGTAATAACATAATAGCAGCAATGTATGAGGGAAATAAATTTTCATTTGACAACCCTGTTCTAGAATCAGATCGAATCACTACATTGTTCCAAATTAAAAACGTATCAGTTTCTTAACTCGACCTTGAGAACAAAATAGATTTTGTTATAGCATAATAAGTGTTAGTTAGGTCGTTTGTGACATTGACATAATAATTCCTCAGCAAACTTGCGGAATAGAGTCTTATAAAGGCTTTACTAGATCACCGACAAAAATCGCTTGTATTATATAAACAATATATGGCACACATGACTAGCTGAAGACACTAAGTCTTACAATGTGATAAGTGGCAAGCCTATCGCCACCACACGATAACCTTCCTGCCGCCCGGCAAGGAGCGAGATGGGGTCGCGTTGGCATTCACCATCTCGCTCCGCGGCTACTGCCCGGTCCTCATCGTGCCTCCTCCCGCGCTGAAAAAGGAGCGACGACGGCCATTGGAGTCGCCCTCAGGCGTGCGAAGCCGTGCTGGCCAGAGGAAGTCCCCTGACTCCCCCCGACTGCCCCGCGTCGGGAGCACTTTGAAGGCAGATGAACCGCCTTCTCGCGCCCCCGGTCTGCCTGCGCCGGCACGTATCGAACCCCAGGCAACTTTATTTTTAGAGGAAATGGTGGATTTTCCATTTTTCTACTTTTTTTTGTTGTAAAACGAATAAATCGAACCCCTCAATAAAATAAAAAAAGTATCTTTTACGCCCATATCCCCGAAGAGGTAGGCAGAGGCACAACCAGGGTACCCACGACTAGCCGAAGATACTAAGTCCCATAAGTCATAAAATAAAATAAATAAATATTCTTGGATAAATTACACAAATTGATTTAGCCCCAAATAAAGCAAATATATTTAATGGTGTAATGGATGTAATGCAAATGTACAAATAAGTAAAAGTAAAATGTTTATTAAATACTGGAATAAAAGTAAAAAAAACTCCCCGATTCGGAAATTAAGACATTTTAATGTATCATAATACAAATATCTGTCTCCGTCGGAAATAGAACCTGAGCTTCGGACGTCAGACCAGCCGTCGGTGGCGTTAGGCGTGTATGCTGATCCTTCGACCAATAAGGCAATCCAATGATAATTACTCTAAAATCTACTCGTAGAGTTTTTGGCATAAATGTGTAACATCAGGCAATAATGAAATAATTGAGAGATCTGTATCATTATTGAAACAGCAAACTCAGTCAAACTTGCTGTAGAATAATATAACTTTTCACGCGTATTTATATCTTTTTCATATTTTCCTACCACCAACAGAAAGTCAATATTCTTGAGAGCTTCGGTTTTACAACATATTATCCCTAAAACTGTCGGTGTCAATATGTGATGTTTATTACTTACCAAGAAACCATCTGTTTGTTTAGCTTTTTGCATAGCGAATAAAATATTTCTGTTAAAATACTGTTACATAACTAATCAAAAATTAGTGATCGACAATACAATTGCACAACAACTTGCTATTAATATTACATTTTTTTACAAAAAGAAAACAAGCGTGCTAACTAATAGACTGTCTGATGGAAATCATTGGCACTCATGGATTTTAAATACAAAATTAGAATGGCATTACGATGTCAGCAATAAACAGTTTATTGACCATAAAATCCCTGAATCGAAGCTTGATATCACATGTCTTATTTTTAATTGATTTATTTATTATGAGCGTATACAATACTGTTATAGTTTTCCTAATTCAATATTTTTTAACTTAGTCTAAAATCCGCATGTACTCCGCAAATTTCTTAAGGCTTCAATTAAAAATATCAATTTCACAAGATACCGAAAAATTACACTTGTAGCATGTTTTACAATTAAGTAAGTTGGTCCTAGACATAGGGATAATAAGTGTACCAGAGCGACGAATCTCAAAAAAAAGCAACTCTGATTTGAACCTAAACGTGCGCCATTCTAACAAAGAATGTTCGTCTCAAGGATATAATCTGTAACATGTCGAACACCGAAACAGTAGGAAGAATCGTTAAATCGTACAGTAAGCAAATCCATTACTGGCAAACAATCATTCAAAATACCTGACCTCAGAGTCACGGTAACATGAAATTAACTTGGAATATTTATGACTGGTTTTAAAGCTAGCAGTCATGATTAAGATATCAATGAAATAAATACGGTAAGGTTATAAGGTCCATACTACTGGTTTTTTAAATACTGTTTATCACCTTCTCCTAAAACAGGAGAGTGAATAAATTTGGATGGGTCTTAATGGGAAGGTACGTCATGATTCTGAGATGGTCCCATACACCTTTTATGAAAATTAAAAAAGAGTTATCCTCAATTACCAAATCGGGATCTGCTTATATAATTGAAGTTGATGTTTTAAGATTTCAATTGAGCTTCAATTATTTAGACAGCACAAAACGAGCAACTAACCCGATGTAGCTGCCCTTTTTAACATTATGGAAAGAGATGGAAGGATCAAAGATAGAAATGTTGTTAGCTAGAAGCTTATTCACTTTTGCTATAAAGACGGCTTAGTTATGTTTCTTCGCAAATATTGCTTACTTCCAATCCTAAGTAGTGTAAAACACTACCTACCATAAAACAAGGTCGCTTTCCGCTGTCTGTCTATATGTATACATAGATCTACGAAACGATTTAGGTGTGGTTGTTGTAATAGATAGTGTGAAGTAAATAAAATGTTACATAAATAACAACATGGAGCTTTGTCCACTCGTACGAAGCTGAGACGGTCTGCTAGTAATTGATATAAAAGCGGTCACCCTAGTTACAGCACTTGAAATGTCGACTAAATATGTCTGGTTTACAGCTTCCGCCATAGCTTCAGTGCTCGCCATTTTGTTTTGAGTTAAATGGTAGTGCATCCGGTAGACTTTTATATGAGGTATAAGATCACGCATAAGATAGTGATGCACTAGTACTTTTGGTATCTACGAGTACAAGGTGACAATTGTCCATTACCATCGTAAGATACGGTCCTTGCTTGCAATCTTATCACGTAAAAAGCACCAAGAGAGCTGCTAATTAGTTTGCTATTTCATAACATAAAAAAATACGTTTCAGTGATATTGGTGAACTAGTAGCAAAAATAATACAGAAAAAATATTTTATTACTACGCAAGTAAAGCTGCGTGCATGAACAGGTTCAGAATAATTTTGGTAATACCCGTATTATATAAGCGAAAATTAGTGAGGATAGACGGATGGATTTTTGCTGCTCTTCCAAGCAAAAGGTACTGAATGGATTTAGATTAAATTTCACAAAAAAAGTAGTGGATTTGTTAGAATGACAAATAGACTACAACTCTTGACGTCTTATAAACGTGGACTACCTAGCAAAGGATTTAAATGAAAGAAAAAAGAAGAAAGAAA
>NJDC01001995.1:333883-348544 GCA_002245475.1 Calephelis virginiensis | reverse complement strand
CAGTCATGATTAAGATATCAATGAAATAAATACGGTAAGGTTATAAGGTCCATACTACTGGTTTTTTTAAATACTCTTTATAACCTTCTCCTAAAACAGGAGAGTGAATAAATTTTGATGGGTCTTAATGGGAAGGTACGTCATGATTCTGAGATGGTCCCATACACCTTTTATGAAAATTAAAAAACAGTTATCCTCAATTACCAAATCGGGATCTGCTTATAAAATTGAAGTTGATGTTTGATTGAGCTTCAATTATGTAGACAGCACAAAACGAGCAACTAACCCGATGAAGCTGCCTTTTTAACATTATGGAAAGAGATGGAAGGATTTAAGATAGAAATGTTGTTAGCTAGAAGCTTATTCACTTTTGCTATAAAGACGGCTTAGTTATGTTTCTTCGCAAACATTGCTTACTTCCAATCCTAAGTAGTTTAAAACAATACGTACTATAAAACAAGGTCGCTTTTCGCTGTCTGTCTATATGTATACATAGATCTACGCAACGGATTTTGGTGTGGTTGTTGTAATAGATAGTGTGAGTTAAATAAAATGTTACATAAATAGCAACATGGAGCTTTGTCCACTCATCTTTAACTTTTTAGCCAATTATTTCTATTTATAACTAGTTTATTTTTATTACCAAAACATTTTAAAACTATAATTAAAAACCCTGTCTACCGTAAACTACCACGTTTCCAAACCTAGCCAGTTGAAGTTGACATTATAGTCCATACCTCATTGTAATAAAGTTATAATAACAGTTTGAACTTTGGAATACTTTACTTCGTGTTTATAAATAAGATGATTTAAGTTCACTCATAATTTAGATCTAAAAGCCGCGGGTGTAAGCTACCTAGTAATAAGGTAAAGATAAAATTTCAAATCTTCCCAATTACATCGTCAAACCACCGCTCACACAGTGAGTTTGTTTTTCTTTTTATAATTTTCGGCGACTTTCATGTTACAAATCATTAAATGCTGCATACTTGCGGACTACTTCATACTGCGCGGGCGCAGCCAAATGACCTCCGCAAAAGATTCTTATCTAATCTCTGCGCCCGAAGCATTCGTTTCAATTAAACTGAGCCAAAGATCTTTGCAGCCAGACCGCCACTTTACTTTCTAAATATATTTTAAAAATTGTTGCTTGATCTTGCTTAGCCTGGAAACAATTATCGAAGAATTCGATATTCAAATTTAAGAGTTCGATAGTGTTTTTTTTGCGCGCAAAGGTGCCAGGGCATGCTGTTACAAAGATTAAGAAATTAGTCGCTTTTGGAGTGCAGCGGTCCGGTGTTAGATTTTATGAAGTCCCAGGTTCCCATGGCTGGCAAAAACATTTTTTTTATTTTTCAATAAAAAAAAATACGCTGGCCGCGATTGGATATGTTTTGGCGGTAGGCTTGCCACTAAATACATTGTGGCACTTACGTCCACTCTCACAGACGTCAAATGACATTTAATGTATCATTGTGATAGAATTTTTTACAGGAATTGTCGAATTGCCTAATTAAACGCGACCGTTAGTGTCTTCGGCTAGTCGGTATAAACATGTTAGAAGTACGGTACTCGACTTAGTAATTTTTGGTAGACAAAACAACGTAATAAGTATCTCTAAGTTGAATAGAAAAACTACTGTCTTTGTGGCACATCCTAGGCCTGCTGGTAGCATCTCTTCACTGTCAGAGAATTGCACATTTTATTATGTTTTAAGGGCCGTATATTAGAACATCTATCTTCACTGCGGTTGTTATTTAACTCACATCAGGCTTGAGATATTATTTTTTTATTATAAGCTAGCAAACAAGCAGACAACTGATACAGGTTACTGGTGAGACGCTGTTTTAGACGTCACTTACAACTATGCTGGCTAATTTAACTTTTTAAGAAATACTAAGGTGATGCAGTACACTTGGCCTTCTGGTTAAAAGAGGCTGCAGTAATCCTGGTCCAGCAGGTTTTCACCGTATTTGTCCGGGTCCGCTAAGTAGACGACACCGTCTGTATCTATAGCCAGGTGGCTCGTAAGGGAGAGAACTGGTTCAAATATATTTAATTCATCATCAAGAACATTGGTAGAGTGCTGTGTAAGTCCCAGGTGGGGATCCAGCATCTTACCTATTCCTGCCATCATAATGATTATGTTATGTTCCTGCCTGATGGGTAGGATAGCCGGTAAACTTTGCATAATAGGCATTCTATTCCAGCCTCATGATAGAAACGCACCTGTAACATCTAGTGTCTATAGGCCGTGATTGTCTCTTACCACCAGACCGTACGACTGGCTAGTCGAGTTGCACAACAGGTCTTCCATCCGAGCCTCAGGACAGCGAGGCACCTGTTAAATCTATGGCGGCTAAAGGCATCAACATCCAGTACGAAACACTACGGGATTGCACAACACTTTGCTACCTGGCTGCAGCACTACCCTGTAATCTATATTACTAACCAGCCAATATCAAGTGATGGGGTCGTCACATCTTAACACCGACTTCACTTTTATAGCATCTATGTAATGTAAGGATTTACTAAAGAGAAACTTTAGAAAATCAATGGTCTATGAATTTAAAGGCAACTAAAATGTAACAAAACACGTAATATATTTTCAATTAATCTCGAATGAGCAATTTAAATCTAATTTGAAATAAACTGCTATATAAACTGTCTAACACATAATTGAACTGTAAAAAAACACGCATGCTAATTGCCTTCGCAGCATGAGGTCTGGTAATTTTATTCTAGTTTGAACAAACCAATAATGAAGCCAGATGAATGCATTTATAAATGGACTTGATCAAAATCTTTATATCTTTATACATGTGATTGCTATGTTCACCTTTTGTGGGATTGGACGACCAATGGAATTCCTTGTAGTAGTCGGGGAGCTCAGAATGTTAACTTTGTGGTCATAATAGTAGCATAATAACGGTGGTAGTTTACGCTAAACAGGTTCAAATTTATTTAGATTTTGATATTGTTTGTTGTAATTCTAATTGTAATAAATACAAAACTGTTTTTTGTATAAACATTAAAACATTGTGTACAAACGAGTTCACTGGTGGTGTTCCGGTTAAAAAATATTTGCAGATCACAATGTGATAGAATATATGAAAATCTTAAATAATTTTGTAACAACTTCAACACGCATATTCCGCAAATAAGTATATTTTCTTTATTTCTAGAAAGGTCATATTATGACGTTTGTATTTTTGCAGCTCGAGGAGGCTCAAAGCTAAAATAGGGATTACAGTCACTTGACCATTCTCGAAGGCACCAGATATTAATATTATACATTGGTATCATTAACTCTTATGACGGAAATATGGCATAAAGATAGGTCATGAAAACATTTTTTTAAGTTTTAGCTTAAGAAATCACGGTGTGGTTTTATTCAGCGCCCACAGCGGTTGCGTGCCTGCAGGTTCTGTAGAGTGGAGATTTATAGGCAAAATATAAGAGCACATTTGACAACGCGTTTTACACCTCGTGCCACCACCGGCACGCGGCAACCGCAGCGCCCGCGGTTGGTTGCGGTTCCCGCGGCAGCGTCGCTTGCCCGTAGAATGGTACGTACAAGGACAGCTATTTGATATACACTTTTCCATTTTGAATTGGCCACTTAGATACATAATCAGCCCCCAGGTTTTCAAGTGATGATTTCAACCGCGATGGTTGTGTGACCGCACAAATTTGCGGTCTCGAGAGTATTGAAATAAAACCGCCGTTCTTCGACCGCCACGGGCGCGGGTGGATACCGTTCCGTGAGTTCTGAGTCTTCCTTTTCCCGCCCGTCACACTATAATTGTCAGAATATTTAAACATGCATTTATTGATATGAAATGGATCCATCGCAGTTTAATTGAATATGCTCGAGTATATTTTCAACCCAAAAAAAATTAGACAGAATTTTAGACCAGATGCTGTTTTCTTTCTTTCGAATAGGTGAGGCTGTGAAACTAACTCAGAAGAATCAATTCAATTCAATTCAAGAGTTCACTACCAAATAACATTCCGTACTAGCTGTATCCCGTGGTATAACCAGCCTGTTAAAGTTCTTTATTTCCGATGCAATTTATTTAGAAACACTTGTACTTTCCACAATATATTTTATTATTTTTTATTTTTATGGTTTAGCCAACCGGTTTCGCTATACAAGCATCATCAGGGCTATATAACAACTATATTTCCACCGCTGTAACTCGTTGATATATCAGATAAAGGAAAACCTTTCTTATTCGCCAAGTTATAGATTTCTTGTGGGATATATTTCCTCGTGACCTAGTAATAGCTCCTTCTAAATGGTTGGACTGCTTTAGATAAAATACTAGCTGTTGCCCGAGGCATTTACAACCTGGTTCTACAGGAACATTGTTTCGGGATTAAAACTATCCTATGTGTTAATCCAAGTATCCCTCTATGTGTGTGCTAAATTTCATGAAAATCAGTTAAGTAGTTTTTGTGTGAAGAAGTAACAAACAAACATGCAAACTTTCACATTTATAATATTAATAGGATTGGAAAAGGTTTGAAAACACTACTGAACCCGGTAAGTTTCACTACTGTCAGTGTGTAATCATATTAAGGTGGTATTTTTATAATAGAACCCAAAGGATTAATGAGGTGAGCAAGAATTTTTAAATGTGCTAAGTGACTTTAAGGTTAATTATGTGTTAATTAACGTAAAAGTAAATAAAACTGTTTTATTACATTAGTTATTACATATGTCCTGATATGAAAATGTAAAGGCTAATTTTTATATCTCAACCAGTGTTATCTCAGTTACATGTCCCTGACATTTTTTATGCGGTTTAAGGCAACCAAGAAAGTTTCAGGCGAGGTGTTTTTCGCCTAAACTACTAAGTTGCTCATGGTGCGTTGCCAATCTGAAGGGGTAAGATTCTTGAGTGAGAAATTAAATTGTATACTCGGTACACTTTTTTTGTGTTATAGGAAGGCAAACAAGCTAACGGATTTCCTGATAATAAGAAATTCACGCCACCTAGAGAAACCAAAGATGGTAATGGTGCGTTGCCAACCTGAGGCCGGGATGTTACCGGAACACGTCATGACGTTATGGCGGCAGGAATAGATAAGGCGGTGGTACCAATCCGAACGAGTCGCTGCCAAACTCTACCACCTAGTCGGATGTCACGGTGTTAGTGATGGTAAGCCTATGCTCGCCTTTTACGAGCTGCCTGGCAAGGAAGGCAGATGGTCTATTCTACAAAGGAGCCCGTACCAACACGATACGCTACGGCGGCAGGAATAGGCAACATACCATTTACCAAGGAAAATCTTCGCGGCATTCTCCACCAAGATATGATCTTAATGTTATGTTCAATAAACTGACGCTGGTTTTGACGTTAATTATATCATTTACTCTCAAATAAGCTCAACTATGCTTAAACGATAGGTATGTAGGTAGAGTGTTGAAGTGACGAAGATTCTTTTTCATTTTGCGCATTTTTTGACGCGCGACGGAATAGATACGAAAAAAATACAGAATTGAAGCTAATTCACTCTGTGGACTAACGGTCACGGATTTTAAGGTTGAGGTTTAAGGTCCCAGGGTAAGACAGATAAAACATAAGTATATGTTCAATTTTCTAGCACGCTTATCACCAACCGGGCACATATTCAATCCCGGGCGACGGTTAGTTTTATTAGAAAATTCAAAATACAATTTTCTTTATTTATTATTGCCCGAGCCCGGGGCCCCAAGAAGTTAAGCCTCACGTCGAACCGCTAGACAACGGATGCTAGACAACTAGCAAACATAGATTATTTTTTATAACAAAGTTTTGAGGACGTAAAAATTTGTCTGAGGCAAGAGTTGAACCCCAACCACCATTAAATTAAGAAGCACCGCGATGTATCAAATGACACATTCTGTATCATAACATGTATTGTTAAACAAGTTGATGACACCGACGCGGACATTGTAACACTAAAATGATATAAATGTGGACCAAGGCTAAGGTAAAAAAAATTGTCATAAAATGAAAATATCTTAAAACATTGTGACTTCTATAGACTAATGATAATATAATGAATCGATAATTCAAGCGTGGCAAAATTATTAAAATTTATTTAGAAGTAACGTAGAAATCGATTAACATACATTGTCGCCTCTGTGGTCTAGCGGTTTAGCATAGCGCCGGACTTGGCATCTTGAGGTCCCGGGTTCGATCGCCGGGTTGGGCATTTAACTTGCCCAATTACAAAATGTGTATTTTCAATTTTCTAGTAAAACTAACGTTGCCCGGGATTGGTAGACGATAGGCTTGCCACCTATCATATTGTGGGACTTGGTGTATTCTCCTAGTCGTGGCCCTGGTTGTACCTCTGCCTACCTCTTCGGGGATATGGGGTAAATATACATTTAAAAAAAGACGGGTAGCACTCCGGGAGTACCAGCAGAAGTGATAACTTGAATATTAACGTGGTGCACTTTTGATATTTTGCAATGGTTGGTGGTTATGTATGGTATGGTAATAGTAATGGTTAATGGAATTGCTTTAATTATCAGTATGAAAGTACTATCATTTATGCACAAACATTATTTTCATATAATTAACCTGCGTTTGGCTTTACAAAAATTGGTTAAGTAAGACCACGTGACGGCTAGGAGCGTCATCATATTATCTGTACATCGAACATTGCTCGTCTACACATAAAGCTTATTTTCAAGATGGAACAAATAGAGCAATGTTTATTGATATTATACGTATCTGCTATCTATGAGAATGTAATGGTAGGTGTACTGCGGCGTATTATCCATTGCGGATCCTATACTCTTCGGAAATATCTAAGCAATACAAAAGCAACAACGAATCTACGTTACGATCTGACGATCTGACGCGAGTTTATAAGTTTTTACCCATTCCAAAAAAGTGCGCAACGCCGTTAAAGAACTTTTTTTTCACTTTAAAAATAAAAATAAAATATCAAATGAAATTCTTTGTCTTTAAAGTCAGTTAAAAATATCTTAAAATAGTGTGATATATATACGAATGAGACAATGTTTCATTTTATAGACCATACAAATTATCTACATAAGCATACATTAATTTTTTAAATTTACTACCGGATCAGAACGTGGCCTCTCACTAAAAAGAGAAAAAACTGGGCTTCGTAGAAGGCAAGCTCGAATGAACTTTAACATTTCTTTAGGATCGATCATCAGGACTTTCACCATAAGCGACCAATTTGTGGATGCCTGCCAACCGACCAGTGTCTAAAGTTAAACTATCTCAATTAGCTGCCAGATGGATGACCCCGCAATTTTCCTGGATACCACCGAGATTGCAGGTGTTATTAGGTTAAGTGCTAGGGCTGTCAGATAAATTATTATAGTCGATAGAGAAAATGGTAACATCTTTCATATATCAGCGTCAACTTAGCTGTTTATTACCCGATTCACAAGCCAATGGAAAGGGTTATGATTTTAACTACGTAATATGTCGTATATTTAACTTGACAAACGTAACGTGTTAAATGAATGAACCAATATTACTGATTCTTTTTTGTGGTATTAGTTATTGTCAAGAGAAGGATCATTTAAAGAGAAAAACTGGAAAAGTTATAGATAAAGTGGGAAAAACTACATTTCAATTTTGTCCACAGTAACAGTTAGCAGCCGTTAATGTCAAGCGATACGAAGTTAGCCGGATCGGTTATTAATAAATAATATAAATAAATAATACCAAATGAGCAGCAATAAATATACAAATTCAACAAATTGTATTCATATGGTTGTGGAATATCGATAAGAATGTTAATAAAAGGAATACCAATTTATTTCTTTTATATTCGTTCTACTCAAAAAAACAAACGAATTCGTACAAAATTCAAACTTACTTCTTATTGTCAGTCTCCATCTGTCAACCTTTGGAGCAGAAGAAGTAAGAGCATGAAGAGTGTAATGTGCAGGATATGACGTATTAACAATTGAAATATTTAAATAGATTCTGGAATATTTTTGGTTATTGGCAAAATACTAGAGGAATATTTAGATACCAAAATAAAAGTAATGAGTTTATAATTTATAAGTTTATAAATTTTATAAACAGCCAGACTCAGAAATATAGGCCGATTTGTATGAATTGTATGGGTACCAGTTTCTGTTTGAAATCGATTATTTTAAAATCCAGGTTTTTGTTATACTTGGTATATTATATACAGAAGTGTATAGGTATTATTTGTTACATGCCGCACACTCTGTACCCCAAACAAGTCACGTAGTCCACACTTATTCCTTGACCTGAAAGTCATCTAAATTTTGCGTGCTTAGAGTTATCACGAATATGTTTTATCTTTACTATTATATTCGTCGAACTCGCGACCTATAAATTTTAACTATCGAGCACTATGGAATCCACTTATTATTACGGGGATCAAATTGTGATAACCTTGTAGCACTCTGATAACATGAAGATCTCATTATGTGTACATAAATAATTTTATTTTAAATTCGAAGAATGTAACGTGTTAGTTCTACAAATTCTTTGTTTGCGATATATAAACGGATCTCAGCATCCCAATACTCATTCTTAATACAACTTCAAACTCGTCAACAACTCCATGATATCTTCAATCTTGAGCTCGGTTATATAGTATTATCTATATGTATAATATAGTCTTCATAAATTACTTGAAATGTTCCTCCAAACCTTACACAAAGACAAGAAATTGTTAGATACGTGCTTCTACCACAGCATCTCTCAAGAGCTTAAAAAGCAACGAATCTAGCTCAATGATTACCTCTCACGGCTTAAATCCATCATAAGAATGGAGAAGGTTGTCAACATTTTTCAAAAAGAAGATTTTTGTTTGCTGCATTTCATCGCCTCGAAGAAAAATACAGCAACAGCACTCGTAGCAAAAATGTCACCCTCAAAAGATTGAAGAAATTAAATTACGTTTCATTCAAGACTTTCAGAAGAATCTGAGCACATCCCATTGAAATTCAATTGGCCTGATCAATTTTAAAATAAACTTTCGGGGTGAAGCTTATCGTTGTTCTGTAAGTTATCACCATTGTTAAACAAATTTTTATCTTGTTTAAGTAATTTGTTTTTATTTGATACGGCAGACAAAGGCCCAGGTGACATAGCAGACATGACATCAAAAATAGATACCTTGATAAAAGTTTAAGATTCTTCCAATATAAACCGTCACAATGTCCTGTTTTCGGCGTAAACAATGCACTTGGTGTCAGAAGTGTTATTTATGTCGTTATTTCTGTTATGTTTTCTGGATCCATGAGAATCTGATGGAATCCGTTAGCTGGATTTAAAATAATGAAATGTTTAGAGTGACCTAAAATGTGTGTTATGTTTGGAAATTATAACCAACGGTGACGCTATTTAAATTTCAGCAATCAATAACTTCTTTCTATTTGTTTTACCCGATGCATCTTCCTTTGTAAGAAGTATATGCAAAGGTGATTTCTATGGACTTGTCAATGCTCTAGAAATATTTTGTTTCAAATTTTTTGCGATTTGATTTTGTATTTGTAGTTTATGTACCTCTGTACATCGATACGTATTTCCTATGTGGTTTTATGTATCACAAATCGCAATAATTTTATCATGCGATATGTAAGAAACATATTTTATTGTAACTTTTACAAACATTTAGGATTCTTTTTCTTCTTGATTTAAATGACCAAGTCTTTGTGAGTTTTCTAAATGATTAATTATTTTATTTTTTGAGGTTGATTCTTCTTTTATTTCGAATGTTCGTTTTTCAAGCAGAAGATCCAAGGGCAAGGAGTATAATGGCCGAAACCATTTCTCTGCCCACAAACAGGGGCAAGAAGACAACTCACATGCCAATATTCATTCGTAATTCAGCTTCGAACTCTTCAAGATCTCCTTGATAACCTCACTCTTCGGCCTGGTTACAACAAAGTCTTCATAAAGTACATAATGTCTTCCACTAAACCCAAATTTTGGGTAAGGGAAATAAAACGTAATAATAAAATAAAAGTCTTTTTTTTTCTTTTTACGCAAGTATATGGTTCTTATCTTTGGGATTTATTTATTGTAAAGTACATTGCAATGCTGTATAGCCAAAACCGTAAGCGTTGGTTAGTCTTACAAACGTGTGAAATTCTGTCATCGTCTTTTGCTAAAACAGGACTAAAGGATTTATACCCTGACTGATAAATTTAATGGACATACAAATACTTAATTAACGGAAGCAGTCTAATTAATTGCTTTCGACAACTAATTAAGGATACACTACCTTGAGCAAGATCTTTTTTGTCATAAAGTTGGTATGAAAAAGTTCATTAGTGTTTGCACACGTGTTTTGCAACTTAGTTAGAATCTTAATGAGATGAAATAGCAATTGCAATATGTGTAAATTAATCCGAGTCCTAATACTCAATACTTTTGTATACTTATTTATTCTTAAACTCATCGTCTTATTTATAAATGTATACTAAAGTACTTCAAGGTTCAACTTGGTAATTAAGTCTTTATTAGACTACGGGCCATAATATCAACTTTACTTCTTTCTTTAGATTTTGGGGATGTGTGGTCGATGGATTTTGGCCTTCACGTTAGCATTTTGCCTTTAGTAAATTTGCATAAATTTATAACAAATTTACCAACATCAGGATTTACTTATAATGAGTCATAAGTCGTCAAGAAGTCATGTCAGAGTCTAAGGAAAAGCGGTGGCCTCATTACTCAAGCTCATGTAGTGAGATTTGGCGGAAAAGACGAAATAAACAATAAACTAATTTCTTCGTGATTATTTTCATTTGTGCACTTTCACTAAACAAAATTGTACAAAATGCCACCAAAATTGACTAATTTCACTGAATATAAACACGAAATTCAATAATTATGAAAAAAGCTGCGACCGTCTTTTCTCTCGATGGCGCCAAAACCTTACCGTCTTATTAGCGTTAGTGTAGTTTTTGCGCAACATTTTTGTATAAAAAAACTAGCTGACCCGGCAGACGTTGTTCTGCTATTTTTTATGTGATTTTAATAAAAAAAATGGCCTTAACTTAGCTTAGGGGTATAAATAATAGATGTTGGCCTATTCTCAGACCTACTCAATATGCTCACAAAATTTCATAAGAATCGGTCAAGCCGTTTCGGAGGAGTACGGGAACGAACATTGTGACACGAGAATTTTATATATAAGATAAAAGTATTAAGTTTGCTATGTTTTTTATTCACCTAAGTCATATGACACTAGTTGCCTTAAATCCGAATGCCTTTAGACTTACTTTTAAATTAAAAGGGTTATACATTTTCACCATGTTATTTAACAGACTCGGTTACTTGCTGTCGAGTGTTTTGTGTCATTTAAGCCAAACATCATGCAAAATTCGGGTTTGCTACATATTTAAGGAAGATCCGTCTCTTATTACGTAGTACTTATATACTTACTCTTTACACTTCAAGGTTTAACTTGGCAATAAAGTCTTTAGTACACTATAATATACACTATAATATCAACTTACCTCTTATTTTAATCTTTGTTTAACTATAAGACGGTCAGTGTTTTATTTATAAACATAGACTAAATACTCCAATTTTAACCTTAACCTTATTATTAAACATAAATTAAAGGTCTCCTTTTTAACTTATACTTAGTTTTGTCTATGTCTATGAATAACACAGTATGTTTTTATTATTTTAATTATATTAATTAAAATTACGCATAAAATTATATTAAAAATTTCAAACAGAGATCAAATTATTGTATAACCAAAAAAATAACCAAATACAGAGCAAATAAAACCATTTATTTGTTAAATGCAGGATACACAAGATTTTAATTCAATTAAAATTAAATTGTAAGTATCTTACATAAATATCTATAAATGAAATAAATATAAGCTTTTAGCTACTGAAATAAAAAATATTAATTTTCTAAGATCTATTATTGTTGGAGCGCAGTAAAGTTTTTTTTATTACATTGGAAGACAAACAAGCAAATGGATTTCCTGATGGTAAGAAATTCACGCTGCCTAGAGACACCAAAGGTTGTAATGGTGCGTTGTCAACCTGAGGCCGGTTACCCTCCGAACCGGAACACATCAATGTCATTCATTAATACAAAGTATTCATTAATACATTTTCTCATACATTTATTATATTGGTCATTTCAAGTTTTAATTGCAAATTATATTAATACGAGACATTTGTCGAACTAAACATCCACTCTTTCAGCAAGACAATTGAAAGCATTAGACTCCTAAACGTGAACCATTAAATATGTTTGACCTAGCGGTGAGCGTGACTGATCTGAAGATTCCATCGTGAGTGAAAATAATCGAGAATCACCTTCAAAATATCGATAACGTAATTAGTCCTAGTGTTGGTCCTATACTCCTTTAAATAAAATAGGCAAACTAAGGTGTATGTGGTCAATGTTAAGTTTGGGTAGACACCGTATCTTTGACATTTGTGATAGTATCACTGCCTTACGTATTTTCATCACCGTGATGGCTATATTCAGAAAAAAAAATTATTGCATGATTACGAGTTTGCCAAAGCTGTTATATTTTTATATAGTATACACATTTTTTTTAATTTTATTAAATGAACATTGTATGCAATATTTATTTGATAAAATAATGTAATTATGTATATTAAAGTCCATTTTATCTTATACTAGCTCTCCTGGCGAACTACCTTAACAGAATCTGTATGGTAGCAGAAATAGGTAAGGCACTGTATACTTACACGGGCAAATTGCTGCACAGCACTCCACCAGTGGTTTAATTGGTAATGACCTGTACGTTAACCAGGGCTCGCCTCTTACTAGTTGACTAGTAGAAAGGCAGATGGTCTATTCTACTCAACAGACCTGAATTGACACGGTAAAATGACAATCCAATGAAAAAATCACTATTATTCTATTCTTACATTACTACTAATATATAATCTGAACTGTGAACTCTGTGGTCTAGCGGTTCAGGTGTCGTACTCTACTGCATAAGGTACCGGGTTCTTATACCGGGTCGAGAAACAAAAAGAATATTTGGTTTTTTTTTAATTTTCTAATAAAAAAAATGTTGCTCGGGGGTGGATATGTGCCCGGTTGGCGATGGGCTTGCCACCTATCACATTGTGGGAGTGTCTTCGGCTAGTCGTGGGTGCCCTGGTTTTGCCTCCGCCTACCTCTTCAGGGATATGGGTGTGATACTCTTACAGCACGAATCACTTCGAATTAAAATTGTTTGTTAGAGATATGAATGTGGAGGAAGATAGCCAGATTTCTAAGAACCGTCACGTTTGATACGCGATACTCTCTGTCTACCCCGTAGTAACCTTGGAAATTTATGTACATATCTATTTTAAATCAAAACTCGTGAAAATCAAATTAAATAACTATTATTGTTTGTATGAACAGAATAAAATAAATAATACTTTCGTTTTTACTGTGTCAAAATAAATTATGCTGAATTACCTAGAGCCAAATTCGTGTAAATATATTATCAGGGATATACAAAGAAAGCGTGCCGGTGGTGGCTGCGCCTACTCCTCGCACGCGCAGAGATCTATTTTTCGTTACCTAATAGGTTAAATGTAACTTATACACACCTTTATGACTAAATAATGTCCAAAAAGATAAAGTTACATTTGTTAGGGTTAGGATAATAATTAACTAAATTTATACATATATGTTAGAGTTACGATAATAATTGAATAAAGTTATACATATTTGTAAGAATTATGATATTAATTAGATAAAGTTATACATGACATATTATGACACCCACTCCGACTCATACTTGGTGCAAAGACTAGCGCTGGCCATCCAACATGGTGATGCCGCTAGTGTCATGGGTACTTTTGCACCGGGAACGCTTCTGGGTGCTTATTTAAATAAATATCGGTTAGTTTTATTTTAATTATTTTTAAATTCTGTTTAATAGAGGATAAATAGAGGATACTTCACATCCTCTATTTATTACAAAGCTATACATATTTGTTAGTATTAAGACTATACTTATATAAAATTAAACATATTAGTTTTTTATAGTCTTACCTTTAGAACTTGGTTTTATAAAGTCCATTCTTAATTTTCTGGGCTGAGTGTAAAATTATGAGTTTGCCTCAATAATAGGATTAAACGCAACACTTAATAATTGTTTACCCCTTTTGAAGTTTAACCCGGGATATACAGGCAGGAGGGATATATCTTGCACGTTCCTGGGTACAATTTAATAATAACTTTAAGCTATCAAAGACATAGTGATTTCTATGAATTTTAAAGAAAGGAAAAATTTCGCCCCAGACAGGATTTGAACCTGTAACCTGTAGTGATTGAACTCTAGTACAAATCTAATTCGTAAGTATTTAACCGATGGACGTGTAAATAGCTTAATGTTTTAAATTAAGTTAATTTAAATTTACCGAAGTTTTAGCCAATATACCTAACAATAAATATACTTAGTTATTTAGTAGACGGTAGAGAGCTGTGCATAGGCTGATTTAGATACCTATAGATTTTTTTGTTTAAATGTCTGTCACATTACAAAACCTAAGTAAGTGCCTTTGGATAATCATGACTACCTTACTTGTATATCTACCTCCTCGTGAATACAAGCGTGAAGACACTTCAGCAGATGATCATTATTTAAGATTTTAAAAATTCGCTTTTATGAATTTCTGCTGGTTC